>JAOTON010001519.1:0-214248 GCA_034440635.1 Lepas anatifera
ATTGTTGGAAATCGAAATACTGTGTGCTCACAAAACTCGCCAGGCTGTGCAGCCGAGCCAGCTGCGTTGAAAGCAGAAGCGTAACCACTACACGGCCGCACTCCTTAATGGGAGCTGGGAAAGAGTAATGTGCACAAACTTCTGAGGCCTTGGGGCCGTCGCACCGGAACTTAAACTCCCAATGGAGAAACTGGACATTTGGGTCAGATATTCCAGAGAGAGAGAGAGAGAGAGAGAGAGAGAGAGAGAGAGAGAGAGAGAGAGAGAGAGAGAGAGAGAGAGAGAGAGAGAGAGAGAGAGAGAGAGAGAGAGAGAGAGAGAGAGAGAGAGAGAGAGAGAGAGAGAGAGAGAGAGAGAGAGAGAGAAAGAGAGAGAGAGAGAGAGAAAGAGAGAGAGAGAGAGAGAATATTGAATAGCTAATGAATATTTAATGCATAAACTAATAAAGTGTCTTCTGACCTCTAACTCCGTAAAAACTAGTCCTTGACGGCACATTAACTGGGATTTACGTCCACTTCTCAGCTAAAGCAGAATACATCTCCTGGGATCAGCTGGTCACTCAACAGGCCTATTACTGACCTGCGACAGCTTTTGCAGTGTAGGCCCGTTGTACTCGTTCACAACTGACCTGCAACAGCTTTGGCAGTGTAGACCTATTGTAGTCATTCACAACTGACCTGCAACAGCTTTGGCAGTGTGGACCTATTGTAGTCATTCACAACTGACCTGCGACAGCTTTGGCAGGTTGGATCTATTGTAGTCGTTCACAACTGACCTGCAACAGCTTTGGCAGTGTGGACCCGTTGTACTCGTTCACCATGGCGTTCGCCGACGATAGCTGCTGAACGTAGGCGTTGTGGGCATCAAAGTAGGCCGCCAGGGTGGCATTGCTGGGTGAAGAGACGTGCGCTCGGTACGCCTCCAGGTAGGTTTTGTGGCACTGAAAATTGTGTCGTCGGTTACGTTTCAGGCAAGAGCGTCGCACCCTCGCCACTCTAGAAAAGGGGGAGGGATGGAACCCTGTGTTGGCCGGGAGTATCGTTACAAACGTCTAGTTTTATGACGACAATGTTCACTTTTATTATTTTTATGAGGTGTTTTAGGGCACTTCAGCTACTGAGGCTATATGTGTATTATTTTATCAGACCTTGTATGATTTTCCTGGCACTGCACCGGTGTGTAATACGACAAAAGTGTTGCCCTTCCCTGTCTAGCCGACCAAACATAGGGACAGATGAAGATAGGTTTCCATTGCTGCATCCGCTTTTCCCTAAATAATCCGTGGTGACGACCTTGGTGCCACCCATGAAGAACAAGGTCAACGTGGGAGGTACTGCTACGCCTACTACAGGAAGGCGAGGGTGGCTAAACCGAAAACGGATCGCAGTGGTCTTCCACCCGAAATCGGCCAGGGTATGGCACCATCATCTCTCAAATTCACGGCAAAATCGACACCTCAGGTTTTCTAGTCCGTCGAAACAAAATCTGCAAATTTTTATCTGAAAGGCCGGCTTCGGTACGTGGTATTACGTGTGAGCGTGTTATTGAGCAGGATTGCCTTTTTCAACAGATCATAGGGAAATACTCAGTCACTTTGAGCTGCCGAAATATCAACCTGTGTTAGTGACACGGCAGGAAGTGTGTAACTACAAAGATTTTGATTTTGGCGGTCTTCGTCGGAGCCTGGCATTAATTCATTGGGACTTACTTGATAATTTAGACGTTGACGAAACGGTGGATGTTTTTATGGATTGTTCGAATCCGCCAGAGCTGATTATGTGCCGACTGTAACTATCAAGCGGAAAAGTCAAGGTTTGACGGTGGAATGTGTGCGGCGCTTCGCTTAAAGGAATCAGCTTTTCGGTGTATGCGGCACAATAGTTGTAAGGACAGCGTGACCGATTTTGATTTAAGTGAAGTAATTTTAAATGTATTATTAACACCAAGTACTCTGAGTACCTCAAGTAACTGACTGATGACATGCAGACTTCTCCGAAAAGATACTGGACATTTCTGAGAAGTGCTGCCAACAAATCAAGTCTCAAGGTAAACCCGCTGAAAACCAAACGCATCCCATTATGCATACCTTGGCAGAACCAGAGATGTTTAAAATTCAAAACCAACATGTCAGTATTTTTCTCCAAACATTATGTACATTAAAAGGTTATTGATATTGCCATCAATATCAAGGATTTTAACCTATGAAACTCAGACAGCCAACAACGTTGAATGATTAGTCTGATTGTCATAAACCAGCTCCGTCACATTTTCCTGAAGGGATGCTTAAATATCGACCGAAGCACTGCTGCTACCTCCTGTGTACCACTCCCGGCCAGCTAGCACACCCCGGAGTGCTCATCAGATAATCGTCGGAGCAATAAACCACGCAGTCGGCGTTGTCACCGGCAGAAAACGGGCTGAGCACATTTCAGAAGCTCTAAAAGCTCTGAGATGGCCTAGCACCGACACCGACAAGCTCCACAACTGCACCACGAATCACCGAATTCTGCACGAAAGAGGTGGACTGAAACCGATGAGACCCCACATCAAATGAAAACACAAAGTATCACCCCGACACACATGGACATCACCGTCACGACCCCGTCTCAAACAGCCGGGAGAAGAGCATAGCACCTGGAAAGAACGAAGACACGGCTTGGCAACAGGGCGGCAGAAGACTGGAACTCCATTCCAGCACAGGTCCGCCACCGCAAACGACGGAAGACCTTCAAACGCCCGATTGAATATTTCCCTCTGTCGTCCAGCACAACATAAGACCTTTACCGATGTAAAAACGAGGAAAAATATATTCTACAAACTTATGATCACCAAACTGAGATCAGCCACGCCCTCTAAAAAGTTGTTTTGTCTTGCCCTTTTCCTATCACTGTCATATACTGATAGCCAGTGGTATATATGTGAGCCAGTCAAGTGATTGTGAATGCAGTTAACTGTAAGTGCCGACCGAAAAACTGCAACTCCAGTAGATCTCATTACCGTGCTGCCATAAATAAATAACGGAGTGCGGTGATGTGCTGGCTGGCGTGTTTGCTTTCAACGCGGCCGAGCAAGCACTTCACTGAGCAAGCAGCAATCTGTATTCCCAGCAAGCCTTCCAAAAGGGAAAGAGTTTACGATGCCATATGGCCCTGGCAGCTGGTGCGTCGACAAGCCTAAAAATTTCTATAGTAACTAAAGAAGATCAGTTCTGTATTGATGTTTACAGGCTATACTTAAGCAACGCCCTTACTTATGCTGTTCACATATTTGATTTCTCCTGACAGAGATGTATGTACATACATTGTACAGGGAAATTCGTTCCTTTGACTTGAAGCAAACACAAAGATTAAGCTCCGACTCGGAGTTCTGACAGAATTAAGCAGATGGCGAGTGAAGCTGCCCTAAACCCGCTGATCTCGGGGCATTTGTTTGCGCACAACAAACAGCAGTTCTAAAGCTGTGCTCCACAGCCAAATTCTGTGAGCGTCTTACCTTCTGCAGCACCTCCTTGGTTTTCTCCAAAACCTCCTCGTAGCTTTCTCGGTGCAAAAGATCTTCTTACTTTGTATTTTCCTATGGAAGGATTTCTCAACAATCGCACGGGAGACCTGTCGCCCTGCAAGAGAATCAACGGAGTTATTAAATGAGAATCAACTGAGTTCTCGAGCTTTAAGCCTCAGAATAGGGGAGGGGTCTATGCCCGACCTTTAATAAAAATTTCAAATTCGAGCCGAATTTTGAAACAATCAGAGATCATTGCACCAAGCATGGGCCTGAACACCGTCTGACAGTCTTGGTTCAAGAGGAAAAAGTCATTTGTTAGTCGGAGGCTGCCCATTGACTGACCCTATTACTTTTTAAAGGCACTGAAGTTTTTATTTGGACGTTATAAACCTTTTCGCTAATGTGAGAAACAAAATTCACTCTCAGCCAAATATTGTTGTCTGCAAACCTAGCAAACCGCAAAAAGGTTAACATCAAACACACCACATAACTGACGTACAATTGACAGCCATCCAGAACGATCTGGATACAATAAGCAGGTTTGGGGCTGAGTGGGGAATAATATTCAATGCTTCTAAAACTATACAACAGACTTTCACAAACAGGTCACCAAAAATATCATTAGAGTTGAAAATGGCAGGGAGCGTTGTATCTAACGTCAAAACTCACAAGCATCTAGGATTGACGTTTTCAACAGACCTTAGATTCCACGAACATGTGAATTGTATACTTAACCCGCGCCCCACCGGGGGTCCGGCGCCACCTTCGCCCCACCGGGGGGCCATCGATGGCCCCCTCTAACTCCGAAAATATGGGCGTTAGCGCAAATCTGCAAAGTGCAATAGAAAGCTCGCGTGAATTCAGTAAGAAATTACTTCGCATGTTTTAGTGCTCAGGTCAATGGTTTGACCTCCAGAGGTCAAATTAGGTCAAGATCGGCTATTTTCGCTCAAATATGCAATGATTAAGCAAACTGGTCATAACTCTTATGTCATTAGAGCTATTGAGGCCTGGTAAAGTTCATTTGATAGGAAATTGCCAGTACGTTTTCCGCTATGTGGAACGTAAAGACCTCCCGCCAGTGGTTTGACCTCCAGAGGTCACCTCGTGACCTAATATGACCTGAGGTCACGAAAGGTCACAAAGTGATCTTGCCATATATCAAATGAAAGCCAGTGACAAGAGAAACACGATGGTGTTTGTTTCACCGCTCTAGCTTAATTAGGTCAAAAGTTATTGTTAAAATACTGTTTGTGACCTCTGGTGACCTTGGATGACCTTGGAAAAGTCAAAGGGTAAATATGACCCCTGGGATCCGTGAAAGGGTGTCAAAAAACGCTGTTCTGAGCAGTCTGAGTATTTGCAATCATTTTTTTGTGGCTTTTATATCATGAAACAGCTTTTCTCCATGCTTTTCCAATGGGAGAGGTCGCCTCGTGACCTGACCTCAGGGCACGAAATCGAAAAAATCCCGGATATACACCTTGTAGACCCTGGAAGGGTCATGAAGTGTAGGAAGTTTCAAATTGATCGACTTTGAAATGTAGCTCTTACAGAGCTCTAAATTTGAAGTGAGGTGACCTTGGTTGACCTCGTCTGGTGACCTGACCTTGGGTGACCCGGGGTAAAAATTTCAGGGATGATGGGAAAATGATAAAGTGAGAGGTAGAGCCCTCAACCGCGGTGCTGCGCCTCGTCGTTTTTCTGCAATCTCGGAAAAACCTTAGGGGGGCCATCGATGGCCCCCGGTGGGGCGAGGGGTTAACAAAGCGGTCAAATTACTTAGTCCAATTTATCCTATTGCAAGGTATGTCCCCAAACAGATTCTGGTTAAATTGTATAAAATTTACATCCGACCTCTCTTCGATTATGCAGATGCAGTATACGACGATCATATTACCATATCCGACTCAATCCGGCTCGAAAGATTGCAAAGCAGGGCAGCTAAGCTTATAACTGGGGCACTGCTCAGAACCCCATCAGGAAACCTACCAGCTGAGTTAGGACTAGAGACTTTAAAATCGCGTAGAAAGATTCACAAACTTATAGTTTTCCAGAAAATGTTGCATTTTAGAGATAATTTACCCACCTACATCACATCCCTCATTACAGAAACTAGGCAAAATAGAACGGGCAGACTCTTACGGAATGCAAGAACATTGACCATGCCGAATTCAAGAACATCTTCCTTTCAACGATCTTTTTCGAATCTCCGTAAAAAGCTGGAACGATCTTCCAGAAAGCATAAGGAACATGCGGAACGCAAGCCAATTCAAACGCACTGTTACAGAAAGATACGGTGCTGCTAAACCCCCAATTATTACTTTCTGGACACAAAACTCGGAAACATATTTCATTCAAGGCTTAGAATGGGACTAACTCAGCTTAACGCAGACATCTTCAAATATAACCCATCGCACAGTCCAGCATGTTCATATGGCCATCCCAGGGAGGATGTTAGGCACTTCGCCTTGGAATGTCCAAAATTTGCTGAACATAGAAATACTGTATTAGATTTGATAGCGACCAATGACATTCTCAGGAATTTAGCAATGAAACAAGTGATTGATACTCTCATTTTTGGAAACATTACATATAAAAGTTTGCAAATTATCATTGCCAACGCATTTCAAAATTTCCTCATACAAACCAAGCGTTTCAACTTGTGAACTGGATGGGGGGAGCGTTCAAAGTGGAATGGTGTACGGTCCACATTTGTGGAAACTGTTGTCTGAGGTGATTGGCGCTGAGTGGATTGTATTATAAGTTGTCGCAAGTGTTGTGTGATTTGTCGTGAATGGTGGAAGCCCGTTTTGGTTGGTAGTGGAGCAATGCTTACTGCTTATGACACTAAACCGAGCGATAGGCACCGCGATTTAAGACCCTTATGGGTCTTTTGTGCCGATCGCGCCCGTTGAGTGTTAAATTTATGTATGCTGAGAGATCAAATAAATACATACATACATACGGTACACTATAAGTTTCACATGATACAATGATTATTTCAAGTGGAGGGAAAGTAGTTATTGCCATGTAAACAAGTAAGGATCCAAGATAAATCGCCGAGTGCACGAGAAAATTTACTGTGTCTGTTTATTTCTTTGATGGTATGAACATAACTCTATTCCCAGCACGGAAAATGCACCCATCGCATCATAGTGCATACTGTCACCTATTTTATACATGCTGGACTGTGCAGCAACCCTTGATGCTAAATCATGGCCCTCGCCCCAGTGGCAATGGGGCTTTTAGACCTCCCCAGAATTTTCCGAGGTAGCCAAAATAGGCGGAACGGAGCGCCACCGTACTTGGAAAACCTTATCCTTGACTCTCCATCCTGCGATCCTTGCTCGCAGGCTTTCTGGAAATTTCAGGTTCAGGTTCACAGGTGAGATTACCAGGCCAGGCAAAGGAATATCACCTCCAAACATTTTAAACTTAAAAAATGTTGTAGAGTGTTTAGTCTAGTCCTAAAATCAGAATTTGTGTCACGAGTGTCTGTGTTTATACCAGCAACCCGTTTCGTTGGCTTAAGCGAAGATATATACCTAGGTCAAAAATTGGAATACACGGTTGGTCCCGACTCAGTCTTCCTCTCGCCTCCGATGACACAACACTGGTGGCAGCGGCGGACACAAGGTACGTGTGGAGATTCTCCTATTTCGCCCTGCCAACCAAATTCGACTATGACGGAAGTACCTTCTTCTAACATTTTTACCTTTGCAAACTTCTTACCACCTTTTGACGGAACGACTCCTTTCCAAGACTTCTTAGACGAACTTGACGAGACTTCCAAATTAGGGCAATGAACTGATGAAATCGCCCTCAAAGTCGCAAAATTGAAATTTACGGGACGCCCTGGCAAAATTCTGCGCGAGAATATGGCACTCCGAGGATGTACGACCCTTCCGGCTTCTAAGAAAATGGCCATTGAAATTTTTACGAAAGACTCCCGCCCGATGACACTTCACCTCCAGGACCTCATGACCTGTGTTCAACGCCCAGACGAATCCGTATCTACTTATGCTGACCGACTCAGAACGATTGAAAAACAACTAACAGAATGGGACGTCGACGGACACAGCAAATCTATCAAAAACCAGACCCTTACGGTACAATTCATTAAAGGACTTCGGGTCCCTATGACTCGTCGCCTCGTTATGTCTCGAGCCCCTTCCTCATTTTCTGAGGCCTTGACCCTTGCCCGCACCGAAGAACAGAATGAATCCCTAGCCTCTGTCCCGCTCGCCGATGCCTATCCTGTTAATTCTATTACCACCTCGGACCCCATCGCCCAAATCAAAGCTCGCCTTGCCGCCCTCGAACTGGCGCAAGCTCAACCCCATTCAGATAACCCCGCCTGTCGTCCTACCTATCGTCGTGACAGCCGACCTTGCTGCTACCATTGTGGCCGCCCCAACCATTTTGCCCGTGATTGCTTTTCTAACCCCCGCAATCGCCTTCCTTCTCGATCCCGATCGCGCTATCCGTCTCGGTCCTTTCGCCAACCCCGTCGTTTCACCCCGTATCGAAACCAGTCCCGCGATCGCTATCACGAATCTCCTCGCCGGTACGACCGCCCCTCGCGCCCAGACCGATCTCCATCCCCGCGCTATGACCGCTCGTCCCGTTCCGACCGCTCCGTACGCTTCAACTGTTCTCCGCCTAGATCTTACGGTCGCAACCGATCGAAATCTAGATCCCCATCACCGTGGCCTCGCCCCACTGCTCGCTCCAATCGCGATTGACCCTTAACCCTCGCCCCACCGGGGGGGCCATCGATGGCCCCCCTAAGGTTTTTCCGGGATAGCAGAAAAACGACGAAGCGCAGCACCGCGGTTGAGGGCTCTACCTCTCACTGCATCATTTTCCCATCATCCCTGAAATTTTTTACCCCGGGTCACCCAAGGTCAGGTCACCAGACGAGGTCAACCAAGGTCACCTCACTTCACCTTTAGAGCTCTGTAAGAGCTACATTTCAAAGTCGATCGATTTGAAACTTCCTACACTTCATGACCCTTCTAGGGTCTACAAGGTGTATATCCGGGATTTTTCGATTTCGTGCCCTGAGGTCAGGTCACGAGGCGACCTCTCCCATTGGAAAAGCATGGGGAAAAGCTATCTCATGATATAAAAGCCAAAAAAATGATTGCAAATACTCAGACTGCTCAGAACAACGTTTTTGGACACTCTTTCACGGATCCCAGGGGTCATATTTGCCCTTTGACTTTTCTAAGGTCATCCAAGGTCACCAGAGGTCAAAAACAGTATTTTGACAATAACTTTTGACCTAATTGAGCTAGAGCGGTGAAACAAATACCATCGTGTTTGTCTTGTCACTGGCTTTCATTTGATATACGGCAAGGTCACTTTTTGACCTTTCGTGACCTCAGGTCATATTAGGTCACGAGGTGACCTCTGGCGGTCAAACCACTGGCGGGAGGTCTTTACGTTCCACATAGCGGAAAAAGTACTGGCAATTTGCTATCAAATTTACTTTACCAGGCCTCAATAGCTCTAATGACATAAGAGTTATGCCCAGTTTGCTTAATCATTGCATATTTGAGTGAAAATAGCCGATCTTGACCTAATTTGACCTCTGGAGGTCAAACCATTGACCTGAGCACTAAAACATGCGAAGTAATTTCTTACTGAATTCACGCGAGCTTTCTATTGCACTTTGCAGATTTGCGCTAACGCCCATATTTTCGGAGTTAGAGGGGGCCATCGATGGCCCCCCTGGTGGGGCGAAGGTGGCGCCGGACCCCCGGTGGGGCGCGGGTTAAAGAACGGCGATGTCCTCAGCGTCATCCACCCTTACCACATTGGCGTTACTCCCATCATTACCACAGTTCACGTTTCCTCTGTGCCTTTTCGCACCTTGTATGACACCGGCTCTTCTGTCACTATCCTCACCAAAACGGCTTTTGATCGCTTACATTGTCCCGTCAAACCCGCCAAAGTTTCCCTTAATGTTACTGGCGTCACCGGTTCCCCCCTGCAGTTACTTGGTCGTTCCTTATTGCCCCTCACACTACTTAATCGCACTATTATTCATCCCGTGCTCATCACTACCAATCCCCTCTCTCCCAAATGTGACCTTATTTTAGGAGCCGATTTTATCCATGCCCACCATTTGTCATACGACGCTAGCCATCAGGCACCTTATTTTGCAGATTCCTTCCCTACTGTATCAAGGCTGTCCCATCACCGTCCATCTCCGCATTCCGTTCGCTTCCTCGTTGAAAATCAGGTTATTTATCCTGGTGACTCCACCCTGAACGCCCCCATCAGCGAGCCATAGCCACCCCATTTTCGGCTACATTAACCTTCAGCCTTCTCCGTGCGTTTTTATCATATGTAATGTTAAACACCTTCTTTGTGACGAAGGAGAGGAAACGTAGAAACAAAGCAATAGGGTAAAAAATGTGAATATTAATTAGGTTATTGACGTCTTAAAAACAAAGAAAAGCAATGCCAGTACAAATACTATACGCATTAAATGTATGTTTTGAATGTTTGACTGAAGCTTATTTTAGTAACATAAACAGAAAACCTGGACCATTGATGAATGTTTAAATTAATTTATTTCATTATATTTCCGAAAGGAAATGTTTCGTAAGGAAGGGGATGTTGTAGAGTGTTTAGTCTAGTCCTAAAATCAGAATGTGTGTCACGAGTGTCTGTGTTTATACCAGCAACCCGTTTCGTTGGCTTGAGCGAAGATATATAACTAGGTCAAAAATTGGAATACACGGTTGGTCCCGACTCAGTCTTCCTCTCGCCTCCGACGACATAACAAAAACTTATATTCGCAGCGGTAAGAATAAGTGTAGCCTACTCATCGGAGGTTCAAGTCGCATACCAAGGCCAACGAGTTTCTATAACTGCAATGACAGTTTTTTTTTCGATGGAAGTGCAGTCACATAGGAGCTGATACAGGTCATGACCTTAATCTATTTTATTGCGGCCACTCCCAACAGGCACACTGACCCATTTACAGTCAGTATTGGCCTGGATGGTTAAGTAACCTTCCCACCGGACCAGGTAGAACACAGAAGGCGGTCTCCTGCCGCGGCGCGCCGTGGGCATTGAACTCACGCTAATGTCACGCAATCCCAATCTGGATGCTGACGATGAAGCTACAAGGCTACCCAGCCCCCATATTAGATACATGGGAAAATCTGTAAGTAGCCAAAAAGTAGCAAGTCTGCAAATACGCCTTGGAAAAACGTTTTCTTCGAAAGTCGTGGTATGTTAGCCATTTTCCTGGATTGAGTTGAACGTTTTGACCTGTGATTTTTTTCAGGCCATTTGGGATAACTTATTTATTTATGCTTTATCACACTCGTGACAATGGCATTACAACGAGCAGTAGACAGTGTTGCTCGCTGATCACGTCGCATTGCTGATGACCAGCAGCGTTAGAAGGCGGCGGGATGTTACACCGATCCCAGCCGCAAGGAACCTGAGTGAACTCATAAGTCCGACTGCAGAATGCAGCTTACGCACAGCATTGCTGCCAGCGTTACCTGAAGCTTTACGGTGCATATCTCCTCACCTTTTTAAACTTGTTATGGCCGAAACCTAACACTGACCCTTGCACCTTCCATTTAACAATTTATAGGCGAAACCTAACAGTGACCCTTGTTCCTTCTGTTTAGTAATCTATAGCCGAAACCCAACAACGGCCCTTGCTCCGTTTGGCTAAACATTTTTAGCCCAAACCCAACACTGACCCTTGTACCTTCTGTCTAGTTATAGCCCAAGCCTAACACTGATCCTTGCACCGGTTGTCTAACCATTTATAGCCCAAACCCAACACTAACGCTTGTACCCTCTGTTTAGTTATAGCCCAAACCTAACACTTATCCTTGCACCGTTTGTCTAACCAATAATAGCCCAAACCCAACATTGACCCTTGCACCGTTTGTCTAACCATTTATAGCCCAACCTCAACACTGACCCTTGCACCGTTTGTCTAACCATTTATAGCCCAAACCCAACACTAACCCTTGTACCTTCTGTTTTGTTATAGCCCAAACCCAACACTGATCCTTGCACCGTTTGTCTAACCATTTATAGCCCAAACTCAACACTGACCCTTGCACCGTTTGTCTAACCATTTATAGCCCAAACCCAACACTGACCCTTGCATCTCGACTGATGCACATACAAAAAAGGCCATGCACCTCAATTAACACGCGCACTGGAGGGGGGCCTCGGAGGCCCCCACCTGTTTTTCCGAGGTGGCCGGAGAACCGCTTTTAGCCGAAAAAAGAAACCTGGCCACATTTAACAGAATTTAATAGCGCGTCGATTGGTGAAGACTTTTTGAAAATCGGCCGAAAATTTTTTGACTTATAGGCTTTCAAAGTCAGACCTGCATTTTGAGATCGCCGTAAACGCGCGGTCGGACCAGTTAGCTTGCATTGAAGACCGAGTGGTGACGTCATAACGTCATATAAGCGGGACTATATGTCAAGGTCACTTCACATGAAAGTCAAGGTCAAGGTCAAAGGTCACAGTTCAAGGTCATATCTGCACTTTCAAGGTCACTGACCACTGTTCGTCCGGCCAAATGACGTTACCCCGTCTGACATATATTATGCTATGACGTCATCGGTAGGGTACCCCAATACAAAGGTCAAGGTCAAAGGTCAAGGTCAAAGGTCATTGGGAAGGTCAATCCTTATTTCCCGCCAAACAGTGGCTACAGTGTCAGTCAAAGTGTAAATAATAAGTAGTATACCATATGGTGACCTTAAAGGTCAATGACCTTGAATGACCTTGACCCAAAAGTTGTGGGGAAGCCTCTTTGAGACCTCTTCTCTATGAACCTTGTCCGCCTTTAGCTTATTCCCGCCATTTTTCTGCATAATCACAGCATTTATCAATCGATACCAGCATGGCCAATATTTGACCTTTATGACCTCGTTTGACCTTGAAGATATTGACCTAGGTCAATGAAAATTAGTCATCATGTAGATCATCATAGCCCCCACCCACCTACCAAGTGGCGTTTTTCTAACCCTCTTAGTTTCCGAGATCGTAGGGGGGAGGCCTACCAGGCCCCCTCCAGTGCGCGTTAGTGCCAGACCCCCCTCCAGTGCGGGTGTTAAGTCTGGTGGAGCCAGTGCCGGGACCTGGAAGAGCCGGCCAGCCCGTGTAACACTGCCTGCCTCATCGTGACGGGCACCGCCAAAATGTTCAGCGCAGCTAACGGGGCCGAATGATGAGCAAGTCTAGGTAAAGCAAGGGCCGAATTTATACACCTGGACTCGAGTTGTTAAAGCATTGTAATATCAGTCGCCTTCAGAGCGGCAAATTCACATCCAAATCACACATTGGGGAAGACTTCTGCCTTCTAGAGAAAGGCATTATCAGCTAATGATAAGTTTTTTAGCTGACAATGTCGACAAGAACCAGGCTCTAACAGGCGCTACGGACCCTCTTGATTCTGTGAAGTGCGTGTGTAGTGCCATTTGGAGCCTTCCACGACATTTCAGCAGGTGCCTTACACTCTTAGGGCTTCGATTTTCTTAAAACTTTTCCCATAAGGTTATCGACCAGTCCGAATATGCCTACGAAGTTTTAGGTTGCTTGGTGCAATGACTCAGGTGTTAGTCTCCGAAAGATTAAGACTTTGGCTACGCATCAATTTCTTTTGCGGACATTTTATCTGGTTGAAACAATGATAAGCAGGTAAAATTATGCATCACAATTTTTAAAATGAGGCAATAAGCACACCGGTGGCGCCCACAGCTTGTAAAAGTTTCCTTTAGAGTGAACAATTTAAGTTATAACAAAATGTTGCCTTGAGAGTGAACAATTTAAGTTAAAACAAAATTGAAAGAATTGTACAAAACATGCACCTTAGTGTGAATCGAAAACTAACACCAGCACGTAAACGTAAATAATAATACAAATATGGATATCAAACGTAAAAACCATAAGCGTTTGTTCGAAAGCGTACATTTACTCACGGACGGCAAATAACCATACCAAGTGCGTAAGCGCTATCCTGCCAGTTGCCCAGATGTTTCGTCAAGCACGCTCACAAGCTTCGCAAAACAGTGTTCATAAACATTTAAGAAATTAGACTTGAATCTCATATTTCCTCAGCTAAGATTACTGGTTTTGTAACTTCCCAACCTCCCTTTATTGCTTAATTAAATATACAAGGTTCATCTGAAAGCATCAAGGGTTGGGTGGTCGTGCCGTATCTCGCGTCGGCGGGCGCCGACGATGTGGCTTTCCAGCTGACTCCCGTCCGCAGCCGTGACCGGACAAAGCCCAATGAACGAATAGTATTTCTGCGTGTATGAACAGGCATGAATACCGCCCCGATGCATGGGGGCGAGCCATCGCGATGGCTCAGCTGGTAGAGGGTTAGGCTCAAGCCCGCGGCAAAGGATCATGCAGTGGCAGTGCATGTGCACATTTTGAAGACTTGGGATCGGTTCCCCTGAGACGCTCCGGCCCTCTATGTTTACCAGACGTAGGTCGGCTGGCAACTGACTGGTGAGAGGGTGACCTGCGTGGGACAGCCGTCCCTGTGCTTTGTGGGACGTTAAACTCTGTCTTCTAAATTGGCTCTTCATCTCAGGTTCTTGCTCGTTCGGATGGTGGGGTCAGGGTCTCCGTGACAAGTCCACTGATGAATTTAGTGAGGTTTCGACTCCAATAACCGAAATTTGACAAAACTTATTTTAAACAATGGTGTTACGGTTGCGATTATATTGCATGATTTTAAGAGCGACCCGGTGATTTTAAAGTTTTTTTGCGCTGATATCATACAACGCTATGATTTTTTGTAAGAGTTGTTCTCCCTCTATATCTATCTCAATATCAATATCAATATCAATATCAATATCAATATTAATCTCAATCTCAATCTCAATCTCAATCTCAATCTCTCTCTCTCTCTCATGGGAAGGATATATCTGGCAATACTCCCAAATCTGAAACCACTGTCATCACATTTGCCGTTTCCAATAATGGCGAACTGCGGCGTCAAATGTTAGGTCTGAAAAGGTGTGACACGGTTACAGCCTCCAAATTTTAGGTCCAATTTCTCTCAGGGTTTTGTTTTAAACACACCTCCTTACGCAAAGTTGGGCTAGAGAGAGAGAGAGAGAGAGAGAGAGAGAGAGGGAGAGAGAGATTTGCAATTACAATTTTAGGCGTTGATGTGGAAGGGGAATGAAGTTACATACTTATATTGTGCGATATATTCAATAATGAAGCGTCACACAGTTCTGTGTACAGTTTTTTCAGCATCTTGTAAAAATGTTATATGCCCCGCTATCAGATCTGGAGAAAATGAAATTATCTTGGGAGCATAAAAACCAAGTATGGTACATATATACATAATTTTCCGACTTGTGAAGAGGGACTATGGAAAATATGTTAGCATAAAACATGATTAACACCAGTTTAAAACCAAACATGATAGACATCATTATACCAGCCCACGTGACATACATTAGTGAGGCAACGCTGGGAGCTCATTAAAAATATTGGCAGTCAGTGAACCCTGCCGACGGTCTGGGCGAATTCACTCAGCGAAGACGCCTAGATATGCTTTCCATCCAAGTCGCATATTAGCTGCTCAAGATCATTTTATACTAAAAAAGAGGTTTACAAACCCGATTCCAAACTCAAGCAGATATGCGACAGGTATAATGGGAAAATACAGAAAGAAATTTCATGAAAATGAGATTTTGTGTTCCCTTATTTATCTAAGGATTTCTTAATTTGACAGGGATGGGAGCAAGAATCTTGGGCGTGTATTAGTCAGAGGTGATGAAGATAAGTGATGGGGTATGTGATAGGCTGTTTAACACGTACCGTGCCCAGGGGGTCGATTGATTCCCTCCCCACTCCTTTCAGCCTTTCTCCTAAGTCTTTACAGATCGAAGAACGGAAACTCTCGGTATCTATCAGGAAGTGACGGCCTCATACTTCATGCTTGAGGCCATCATTCGTAAAGCCCTAGTTGTATTATAGCACAACGTGTAAAGCGGTCAAGCACATTTAGAAAAAATAAAACATGGTGTAATATGTAAAAATATACGTCTGTTAAGATATGTATTTAACATCATTAATACCCCGCAAGCTAAGCATGACTAGACAGCAGTGAAAGACTACGGCATGTCACGTTTACGGAACTGAACTGCAGAACAATGCCAAATGTCTGCTTCCCTGTGGGCATAGTTAAGATAGTCATAAAGCTTAGGGATCTAAAGAAACATACGTGTTTTTTATAATATTTACCCCGGCGTGAGGCACGTGATCTGCTCAATGTTTTCTTAGTTTTATTTTATTTAAAACCAATGATTGACCATAAACCAGCAACAGATCACTTTTGGTGGTCTTCGTGGATTGCTCTCCCGTCCCTGTAGGTGCTTACCGTCCCACTGTCTATACAAGTCCTGCTGATCACCTTTATGATGGAACTAATACCGTCAATATAGGTGACCTGACACGACCTGATGTCACAATAGGCCACCAAAAGAAACTGTCAGCGGGAAGAAATCGTTCGTTTTGGCTCCAAATCTCTAGCGCACTTTTATCATGGGCTACGCCAAACCTGGCTTTTAATCGATATCTCGTGCCTATTTTTGGAAGCTCAAAATTCGCAACTGAAACTTGAAACCCATCATTTGTATTAGCCTATTTTCAAATGATATAAGATATATTTTATCACTGTCAGATAAAAATACGAATCTAAACTGACTTTGGGTCAAGGATACCGTTCTAACATTACGTGAGTGGCATCTAGAACACAATATTTGTAACACAAAATCAGTATCATAATTCCTATCATAAGCCATTAAAAAGTATATGAAAGCTGCATGGAGCCAATCTCCATTACAAACTTGTAAAATTTTGGTAATTAAAAATCTCTTAAGAGCCAAATTTAAAGAAAATTAAACAATTTCGGTTGGAGGGCACTGGTTATCTTACGATATGGTACAGCAGCGACAACGTATGCGTGTTGAGGTTAGTAGGGGTCCTCCTAATCACTGCTGATACCTGCATTGCTCTAGACACGGCCGCAGACGCTTGTTCTCTGACCCCTTCAGCATCCTTCGTTTCTCTCGTGTCCGTCCTGTATGTACGCACCGTAGACAGAGGCGACATCGGCGTGGAGTTGGCTGTCGGCCTCCACCTCTTGTAGCAGCGATTCCCACGCCTGGAACAGGCTGCTGGAGCACGCCGGCCTGCCGCCACATCGACTGAGGTCAGGTGCCGGCACACATCAGCCGATGTTGAATGTAAGATGATTGGTGATGAAGATTGGCAGTATGTGATTAACATTGCATGCGTTTAAAAATAATGATTGGGAGGTACGAGCGTCTTGGGGAGGAGCCAGATACTGGCCCCCACCCCTCGCCCCGGCGGGTGCTGTTTGAACAACTCATTCAGGTTTTTCTGACTGCGTTGAAAAACGGCGGCGGGGAACGATGCCTACATGGCAAACATTATTCTTGACCAATGGCGCAACTCGACATTTTAGGTCAGGTCACCCGGTCAGGTCAAGTGACCCCACTTTCAAAATGTTTCAGGTGGGACCAAGGAAACCAGGTTTAATCTGAAGGTCTGATATTCGTATAACTTGATAGACCCACTGAGCACCACAAGTTGCGGTACCGGGATTTATGACGATGATCTCACGTCAGGTACGCGTGAGGAGTAAGAGGGTCAGTGTATCCGTGCTCCCCAAGACGTTCGTACCCCCAATCATTATACCGTTTTCCCCTCTCCATCGGAAATGCATGGGAAAACGGCAATTGATAAAAAATTGTTCTATGTCTGTAGATACGGATGCTCAATATTCGCCACCCCGGTACCTTAGTTGGTAGAACGTTGGGCTCCGGTGCACTGCCCAGGAACATGCAGTGGCAATCCGTGGGCAAGTTTTCCCTTGAAACTCTCTGGTGCTCAATATTTACCCGACGTAGGTCGGCTGGCAACTGACCCGTGGGAGGGTGACCTGAGCGGGACGATCATCCCTGTGCTTTGTGTGACGTTAAACTTTGGCTTCTAAATAACCCTTCATTGTGGGAGTTGCTCGTTCGGATGGTGGGGTCGGGGTCTCTGTGACAAGTCTCTTGATGACTTAAGTGAGGCTCTGATTCTAAAAACCGAACTTGCAAAACCTCGAGCAAAATGTATAAAAAAACAAGATACGACTGAAAATGCTTATTATTCCAAAACCTCAGAAGCTTTGGCTACTTTCCAGGATCATGTAAGTCTGGATTTGTGAGTTCTGGTAGGTCATTTGGGACTACTTAACCCTTGCCCCGGTGGCGGGTACGAGCCACCTTCGCCCTGGTGGGGGGGGCTAAAAAGACCCCCCACGATCTCAAAAACTAAGAGAGCTAGAAAAAAACGCAAAACGGCAATCGAAAGCTCTTCAAAATTGATATCGAAGATACTTTGGTCATTTTTCGTGTCAGGTCAATATTAAGGTCACCAGAGGTCAAAATAGGTCAAAATCGCTAATATGAGGTGTACTAAGAAAACCTCATATATCTCAGAAACTATGATAGCTAGAAACATTTTTCTAACACCATTCGAAAGCTCTTGAGTTGCTCTTTCATTACGGTGGCATTCATTTTCGTGTCAGGTCATAGCCTAGGGAGCTACAGGTCACTGAATATTGGGCATATTCTTGGGAATGTCCATAGCCACCCATGCATAAGGGCGTTTCCTTTTCAATAATAACTTCCCAACAAAAAAAGATACAGCCATAGTTGATGCACCATTGCAATCCTCTCGTCAATACAAATCGAATGATATATAATATTGCTATGCCAGGTCAAATTTAAGAATTTGACCTGACCCAGGTCAACGGTCTGACCCAACTTGACCTGGTATAGTCATGATGTATATCATTTGACTTGCAGTGACTATACAAACACTTTGGTGACAAAATAAAAGTTCTATCTTAGTTTATTCTAAATTTATAGAGTAAAACACCAAAAAATGCTTATTTGACCTAAAGTGACCTTTTAAAGGTCACAACCCAAAATTTTTGGCATAAACTTCAGAAATGGACTAAGATCAAATCGTAACCGATGTTTGAAGTTGATTCCATCCATGCTTACTGAGAAAAGCTCATTTCGTGATTTTCCCCATGTATTTGAAATGGGGAGGTCATGCTCTGCACATGACCTTAGGTCACCAATATCAAAAATCCCGGAACAAATGTTATAGCTCCTGGTGGGCCCAATATGTGGTATAAGTTTGAACTTGATCGATTTACCATTCTTTTAGTTATGCGGTCCTAAGCATTTTTTGAGGTGAGGTCACTTCACCTGGCTTGGTGACCTGACCTGATATGACCTTGGGCTAAAATTTTCAGGAAAGATGTAAAAATGATGAAGAAACAGCTATACCAAGTTTGGCGGCGCTGCGCGCCGCCGTTTTTTGGTCACTTCGGAAAAAACCCGAGGGGGGTCTAAAAGACCCCCACCCGGGCGAAGGTTAAGCTGGTTTTAGAAATTGAGCCAGCAACTCCGCTGAAAATGGTTATATAACTTTTATGTTGATACGTTCAGGTTACCATTGCGAGTCGATTGAAATAGATATTGACTATCTCAGGCCGTAGATGACCTTGATCTGACCTGAAGTGTACTAAATTTTACATGTCGTCCTCATATGCTCATATCATACATAGCACCATTCATCGTAACGAGAGAAATGGAATGACGCCTGAAAATTGGCCCTAACTTAACCCATTCAGCGCTAGAGTCAAAAAAATTTGCTAGCCTTTCATATTTTTTACCCGTCATGATCTCAATTCTGATCCGAGTAAAAACGTGACTTGTAAAGTTTCTTCATCATTTCTTATGGGATATCTACCCGCGTCTGTGTTCTTCGGGAGGAACTGGTGAAAGGGGCACCAGGGCACGGTGTACCCCTTTTAAATCAGAAATTATAACACTAAGTCTATGGCGCTGACTGGAAAAAATTGGTTGAAAGGCCTATGGTGCCTGCCCTAAAATTCGGACGTTTCGCCGTTACTGCATATAGGCATATATACCCCTGTGTCAGCTGGCATTACTCAGTATCACGCACGTATGTCATGCTATGACTTCATAGTGAAAGGTACTTGATGTCAAGGTCAAGGTCACTGGTCAAGGTCAAAGTTTTTTTCACGGCAAACCTTCATTTCACGCCCAAATGCTGCTATAGTGCCGGTTATATTGTATATTACTCGGAATATGTGATATCGTTACACCATAGTTCAGTGACCTTGAATGTCTTTGACTTCAAAGTGTCAGACCTTTCATTTAAAAATCATGGCATTTTCCAACAGGCCTCCAGCACGGCCTACATTTGACTTTTACGACCTCGTTTGGCCTTGGAGATATTGACCTAGCCCAATGAAAGTTGTTTATAATGTAGAACACCATGGCATTCACAAGCTGTCAATCAGGCGCTAACCCTCTTGGATTTAAGTTTCAGAGGGGACAATTTAGGACCCCGCCTCTACTGAGCGTTGACACCAAACCCCCTCCACTGTATGTGTAAACACGGACGCCATGGCGCGGCAGGTTGTTTAGCAAATCCAAAGGTATGCATATTGCTGATAAATACCAAGATTCGGAAGTCAACATTGTTTGTAATGCTGTCATTTCTGCCGTCTGATTTATTCTGCTTGGCTGGCACTCGCCAAAACTCAATGGACTACAATGGACCCAATCACAGGATGATCCGTTGACAATGTCGAAGAGGTCACTGCAGCGCCGTTGTCCGGACGACACGGCAGGGTGGAATTAGGCCCACTCAGAGTCTGAGGGCTGAACCGTGTTCGAGCGCATTCTGCACATTCTCCGATATTGGACTTGCTTGTAATGAGGGCAGTTGGCTCTTCTATCGATTTGAAGAGGATCGTTAAGGCAGCTTTTTGTTCTAACCAGCCTCTTCAATTGGAGCTTTATTGAACCTGGATAACCAATAAAGACGCAATCTTGCCCGAGCTCACATTGCCATTAAATATCCATTGATAACGAAATTCAAGCTTCAAAAGCTAGCATGGTGGTAAAAAGACGTGCTCGGCCTACAAAATCTCTATTCGGCATAAATGATTTTGTTCAATTTCGTCATCTCAGATTCGAGAAGATAAGCCAAACATATTATCATGGTAAAAGCATGCTCCTTCCTAAAGTGCTGCGCAATCCGTCAACTGTTGAAACCAACACTCTACAAAGTCTGATTTAAATTGTTACAGGGTGATATGAAAAAGCTGACATTTTTATGTGTAGCACGGCAAAGTTTTGTCTCAGAATTGACAAAAACTTTGGAACTTTGGCTATGACTATATTACGTTTAAAACTTAGCACCAAAAAATATCAAGAACTTTTATTCTGGGAAAAATATGATGTTTTTGTGCTTTCATATCTCAACTATAAGCCATCTATTTTAAAAGGACTCCATTTGCCTCTCTGCTTTTGCAAGAACTGGCCAGTCTCCTGGATAAACAGACTAGCGAATAACGGATATTATTACTGTCATTTCTTGAGCACCGTCGTGGTTCTGGGCTTCCTTCGTTCACTTGTTCTTCCATATGGCCCCAAAGGAAGAAATATGAGGGGTTCCAATGCGGTGCAAAGAGGGCTGTTTCTACTCTCACATCGTCATTTTCAGTATCGGTACCGCCGATACCCTCAGCCTCTTTACAAACTCAATCGCAATCTGCCTGTGGCTTCCGGCGTGATTTGGGCAGGTTTGTAGCAAACATTTCTGGCAACCCCTCAAATTAGCACATTTTAAAGTCTAAAAAGAATAAAACGATAACCTCAGTCAGCAACTACACCAATACCGGCACTGGCTAAATTAGGTTCGGGTTTTTCCACCTTCACGTGGTGTCAGTGCACCGCACCGTGCACCAAGCTGTCCACCGTCACGTGACGCCAGAGCACTGCCCCGTGCACCAAGCTGTCCACCAGCACACTCAATCAATGCGCTCATCAATTTCCTCAAAGGTCAGCGAGCACCTCTTTTCTGCCGCAAACGGTTCTCCGACCAGCTTGAAAAAATAGGTGGGGCCACCGAGAACCACTCTAATGCGCGTGCCAAACCCGCAAAAGTTTTAGATTTTAATACATCTGAACTCAATAAAACTTTATTATGGGCTATGCAGATAAGAAATCAAATAAGGATTAATATCTAACCCTCACCCTATCAGGGATTTGATTTATTCTCCATGCAATAAACTGATTAAAATAAGGGAAAATAGTTCTGTTAAGGGCAATGCCATCTAAGATGTGTGAGGCAAGCTCAATTTTACGCATTTTTAAGCAAACGTTAAGTCCAGCAAAGTCAGTTCATGGATTTATAGCGTCATCTTTGGGGCTTCGGTGGCGCAGTGGTTAACAAAATCGTTTTCCATGCAGCCAACCCTGGTTCAAGGCCGGGTAGATTTCTTCAGCGAGGAACAATCTGGCTCCCGAGAAACCTTTCCAACAGAGAAAGCGTAAGTGACGCATTGCAAACCTGGAAGTTGGGCAGTTGGTGCGTTGATATGCCCCCCCCCTCTAAGAAAAAGGATCATCCATAAGGGCTTGCACTAGGTCTAAGCCGTCTTTTCCCTTTTTCTCACTTGACCTAGGAACAACAGTTTGGCATAGACTTGATCATACCCTACCTCACGCCCGGCTGGGGCCCTTAACATAACGCGCCCCGCCTGGGGAGGGGCATTTTCGCACCGCCCTATCCGTATCTATGTTCCTGGAAAGGCTAAAGCAAAATTACGGATAGCGTTCAAATGCTCTTGACGAGACGAAGAGAACCTTTAGAAATATTTTTAGGTTAGCTAAATGTTGAGCTCACCAAAGTTCAAAGACGTTTCAGCGCACTCATAACAGGGCATTGCAGATGTTCCCATTGGCGGACGCAGGGGGGGCATTCCGGCCCTGGCCCCCAAAGCGCAGGAGGGGGGGGCAAACTATCTTTTGGGCCCCCAAATGCCGGAGAAATTTTTGAAAAAGGTGTTTACAATAGGTCTGTAGAGCAAAAATTTATTTTGGAGGATTGGTGGCTTAGTGAATGGCATCCCTGTCTTCTAAGCCACCGGTCCCAGGTTCAAGTCCCGGCGGACCATCTGAATAAGTCGATCTGATCCCCCAAATCCCTCCCAACAGGGTGAAACTTGGTGACGCCGTATGACCTTGGCAGTTGGTGCGTCCTTAAACCCCAACAATTATTATTATCATAATTCTTAATAGTTGATGGTTTTTGTGTCAGAGCAAACAAGCACAATAACTAGGGTAGAGCAATTTTATGATATAATTGAAGTTATGGACAGCCGGTCTGTAAAACCCTAACCGTTTGTTAACCCAGCACCGTCTGGGCTCTTTTTGAACTCACCATCGCCTATGGGTCCGATGATGATAATTATGATTTTTTCGGCCGTCGCATAAGGGTATTCATATGGAGGGCGCCTCGTTATAGGCACCCCAATCACCGGAGGAAGATCACAAGCCGGGGCCGGTCGGCCAGCGCCTCCTAAATAGTTGGGTCGTCCCGGCCGAATATATCCCGACGTAGGATGGCGCGCGCAGGGCACAGGGTCAGCAAGTGTCGTAGAGTTTCCTCCTCCTCATTGCACTCTGGGCAGGTAGCCTCAGGGTCTAGCCCAATCCGCTTTCGGTAGTGGCGAAGAATAAGAGAATAACCGGTGCTTAACCGCGCCACCTCAATACTCTCCCTTCGTGAGAGAACCTGGCGGTCTCCTAGAGTAGGCCGTCTGGTGCCACACCAGTGTGTGGTCCCCTGCGTGCTAGTGTTTTCAGGTGCCGCCATGACCCTTTTGAACTCACCATCGCCTGGGGGTCCGATCGAACCCCCCCTTACAAGCTTGGGAACCGGTATATATGAAATGAAGTGGAAGTGTCTAATCGTCTTCAACTCTGAAACCGAGTTTGAACCATATCCGCTGACCCATAACGTCAGAGTGGGCCAAAATGGGTTGAATTTAGATCAATCTAGAAAATTCCTTATAACTCGAGAACCATAAGACCTACTTAAAAAAGACATCAATGTGTTTCGTGTTGACAAAAAGGATTTAAATGATACGCAAAATGATCTTGGTGGGTCACATAATGACCTTCAAGGTCAAATAATGACGTTTTAAGGCTATGTTTCACATCGTTCAAATTATCGGGTCATGCTCATTACTATAATATCAAAGTTAATACTGCATCTTGTTTTGTTCAAAAGTTATAGACACATACAATTCCGAAAGCGGTGACATTTGCTGACCTCTGGCAAACTTGGTATTGACAGGATGTCAGCATTGATAAGAGGAACAATTTTTTTCGTTTCAAGAGCTTTCAAATTATACCTATAAATTGGATCTAGCTCTTCTAGAAGTCTAGTTACACCCTGGTTTTGATAACCTCATTTTAAACCACCAGGAATCGCCTTACATAGGTTTAGAAACATCATAACTCATTACCCTGATCTGACAATATGTTAATTTTTATCAACAGTTGTCAAATTGATCACCCTACAGGCCTGCAAAGCGATGCGTGTCTTACTTAAGTCGACTCTGGATCATTCGCGAAAAGACTGAGGGGGTTCGATCGAACCTAAAGGCAGTGAAGAGTTAATCAGAAGTCATCCACGATCAGTATTCATATCGAAGGAAAAACAAGGTCACTGACCTTAAATGACCTTCAAAGGCGCAATCTAACATTGTTTTCGTATGCTTTTAGCATCAATTACCGAGTGTATGGATAAAGTTCGGCTGAGTCATAGATCTTAACTTTCCAAAATCAGTCAGGATCAGTGACCCGAAATGACTTCATTTGCCAGCAACAGTATTCGCAGAAATATCAATACAAACGTTTACAAGCCGCAGGCGCCCTGCCAACCGGTGACTGAAGGGAACATACCGTGCTCCAGTTCTGGCTAGCGTCAGCCTAGATTACGACCGTTCCGAGTACCAGATAATAGGTGCATAACATGAGGCTCCAAGCATAATGGCCTGGATCTGGGAATAGACGCCACTCAGCCCCGATTCAATTGCTTGAGATGAATACATTAGACTGCACCAGAAACGATTGACAACAGCCAGTGGAGTCAGACACTCGGGGATGAAGAAAACACGACAGGTATGTACATACATTTGATAGGTGGAGCCATAGACTACGTAGGGAAGATTTAACACACGTCCCAGTGGACCCCTGATCCGTCTTTGCCCCGGAGTGTCGGTGGTTCGAACACCCCCTCAATCTCGATTTCTATGCAGGATGGCGAAAAAACCGAACAGTAGGAGATAGCCTATAAGAAATTATGAAAATATACCAATCACTTTATGGCTCGGCTGAATATTAACACGCGCATTGACGGGGGTCTGAGCCACCTTCGCATTGACGGGGGCGGGTACCCGCCCCCTAAGATCTCGAGAACCACGGTAGGTAGCGAAAAACGGTAAACGGCGTTGGGGTGCCCATCCACTTCTCCATCGAAAACATTTGAACCATTTTTTTGTCAGGTCACATTTAAGGTCACGAGAGGTCAAAACATGCCCGTCATAGGGATAACATGTAAATTCAGTTTTTCGGCCATTAAATCTGAACAAGTAAAGATAGAGCAAAACGACTTGAACTATATGAATCCTCTTAGCAAGCCGAATCAAATGATATATAATTTGACCTTGCTAGGTCAAATCAAGGATTTGACCTGACCTGAGGTCAGGTCAGGGTCAAATTATATAAAATGCATATCATTAGAACCGCAAAGCCCAGGCGAGTCTAATACAGCTAAAATAAATGCTCTATCACCATCCATTACTGAGTTATTCCGTAAAAACCATTTTTCCCATGTATTTCCAATGGAGAGGTCATGCCTCGTACCTGACCTTAGGTCATCGATATCAAAAATACCGGAACATATTTTAGAGAAATCGGTGGGGCCATTATGTGATATGAGTTTCAATCGGATAAGTTCACCCTGCTCCGACTTATGCTATCTTAAACTTTTTTTGAGGTCGGGTCACTTGACCTGTAATGGTGACCTGACCTGAGATGACCTAACCTTAAAATTTTCACAGAAGTTGTAAAAATGATGAGGGAAAAGGTATATCAAGTACGGCGGCGCTACGCGCCGCCGTTTTTCTGCTATCTCCGAAAAACCCGAGGGAGGGCGGGTACCCGCCCCCCCGTCAATGCGCGTGTTAAGATCATAACAGGTAAAGGAATGTGACAGGCGAGAGAATGCGTTTTGCCCTTGCGACTGATTACACAAGTTAGAGTCAAATTTTAGGTGCCATTCAGTTCCTCTCGTTACGGAAAAAATGAATGATATATAATGTGACCAAAAATATCTCGAATTTAGGTCAAGTCAAAGTCATGATCTGAACCACTGTAGTCAATACGCATACCAAGCGACTCTCAGTGATAATAAAACATTATTGTTACCAAAACTTGTGGTACTTGACGAGTATATTGTTTCATATACATATGAGATCAATAGATCTACGAAAAAAATTACTCCTGCCACCTACATTTTGGAGGTGAAGCCACTTAACCTGGCCTGGTGACCTATCCCGAGATAACCTAAACTTCAAAGTCGGTAAACAATGTCACAATTTATGAAAGAATGTGGTGTACCTAGTATGGAGGCACAAAGCACTGTTTTTTTTGGGTGCCGTCAGAAAATACCAAGTTGGTATTCAAACACCCTCCTCACGAGAGCGAGGGTTAAGTAGCGAGGAATTACCAGATCTTCGCCCACTATCTGGTTGAAGATGATAAAGGTGAAAAAATAGTCAACATCTTTACACCTTTAAAACATTTAGACTTTTGGATCTGGTAGTCACGCATTATGTTTTGCTATAGTCTTAGTGGCTGGTTTCGACGCTCAGAGCTTTCAATTACAAAGTTTCTTTTATATCTCAGCATGGCCTTTTAGCGTTGTATTTACTGTTAGCTACAGCTGAGAGCAGGACTGATTTATGGTAGATTCCGGCAATGGCATCATTCAACTGGAGTCCTTAGCTCTTTGACCGTCTCTTAAAAAATGTTATTTTACGGTCATGTTGTTGCAAGATTATTCAAACTATTTCAGTCTATAAATACACGAATTATTTTCAAACTGGATATCCTGTGTCACATGTTTGTACCAAAACGTCAGCGCGAAACAACTGATCAGTCGGTCCTACAGACCATACGGGGCGATGTTCGTATTACTCACTAATTCAGAAACTATCACCATATCCATGTTAAGCATTTGGGGAATATTTTTCAAGCCAAGAACTCAAACGATGTGAATTACACTATATTCCACCTAAAATTTCGCAGATAACATGAAACGAGGTAAGTTTTATTACCCTGGCATCAGCCGACGAAGCAAGTACATACTCTAATCCGCGATGCCTTCAGAAACCTGACGTCATTACACGGAGCCAGATGTCGTAAGCCTATGAGCAATCACGCCCCACCAAGGCGGAGTGCCAGTCAGCAGTCCCGGATTTATGGGCGGCGCCATCACGGGCAGGGGTGCAGATAGCCCCTCCCCCTGAAATTAGAAATTAAAATACTACCCCTATGGCGTTGACTGGAAAAATGGACAGGGAAGTATATGTGTTGCTCCCTCAAATTCCGGCCCCCCACCGCCACTGCCCAGATTATCAGCTCTCAATAGAATGATGACTACAGCTCCTGGGCAATACCTCCCACTATTCATGTCAATCGAAAGCCCAACAGATTGCGACAGGGTAAAGCTGTCCTCATATTTCCCGGTAGAAGGAAATCCGGGCAAATGTGGGTTTTGGAACTCTTGTATGGCCGGATGGAGACATGCATGCCGGAGCCTGGAGAAGGCCGACCAGTTACCCGTCCACACAGATTGCGGATTTGAGCAGACATGCCGCATGTTTCTGTATCGGTCCAAACCAATTTTGCTTAGGGTGACGGCGGAGCACACACGTACATTCAATTTCTTACAAGCATTGCTGCTTTGAGACGAAACCTTGGGCTGATTTAGTCTAAGGTCACTTAAAATGACACTGATCGAAATTCACATGACAACAACAGAGCAATAGAGTATGTCACATATTTTGACACAAAGCTCCCCGAATTTGCTTTCCCTCTCCTTCATTTCATCATCTAAAGCTACTTGGGACTTTTACGAACCCTGTAAGCTCTTATAGCAAGATAATAGAAAATTGTGTCTGATGAATCTTCACAAGGCATTCAGTAAGAACACTTCATTGGCCACTGAGTGTCTAATGAAGTGGTCTTCATTGCCTTCATCGACACCATTGTAACATACAAGCTTGATGCACATCTGCTGAATGGGATGCTTGACTTTCGTGCCGGCTTCTCCCATTTTTAACCCTTAACCCCGGTCCTAGTGGGCCTCCGATCTACCTCTACCCCAGTAGGGAGAAGGGGTCTTAACCCCCCCCATGATCTCGGCTCCTTTGCTGGTTAGCGAGAAAACGCGACCGGTGATAAGCAGCCCATGACAAGTGGTGACAAAACTAGGTTGTTCATTTCTTGGTTCAGGTCAGTAGGTCATGTCAGGTCATGAAAGGTCAAATAATGTAACAGGTTAGATTACGTTTTTGGGGCTCTGGCGAATGACTGGGTTAGGTAAGAGTTAACACGGGCATTGACAGGGGTCTGAGCCACCTTCGCTTTGACGGGGGAGGGCGGGTTCCGCCCCCCCAAGATCTCGAGAACCACGGTAGGTAGCAAAAAACGGTAAACGGCGTTGGGTAGCCCATCCACTTCTCCATCGAAAACATATGTACTATTTTTTTCTGATCACATTTAAGGTTACGAGAAGTAAAAACTGCCGTCATAGGGATAACATGTAAATGAAGGTTTTCGGTCATTACATCTGAACAAATAAAGATAGAGTAAACGACTTAATTTATGTGAATCCCCGCAGCAAGCCGAATCGAATGATATATAATTTGACCTTACTAGGTCAAATCAAGGATTTGATCGGACCTGAGGTCAGGTCAAGGTCAAATTAGATAAAATGCATATCATTAGAAACGCAAAGACAAGGCGAACCTAATGCAGCAAAAATAAGCGCTCTATCATCATTCGTTACTAAGTTATTCAGTTAAAACAATTTTCCCATGTATTTCCAATGGAGAAGTCGTGGCTCGTACCTGACCTTAGGTCATTGATATCAAAAATACCGGAACATACTTTCGAGAAGTCACTTGGCCTGTACTGGTGACCTGACCGGAGATGACCTAACCTTAAAATTTTGACAAAAGTTGTAAAAATGATGAGAAAAAGGTATGCCAAGTACGGCGGCGCTACACGCCGCCGTTTTATGCTCCCTCCGAAAACTCGAGGGGGTGGGTGCCCACTAGGGTGTCCCAAAATACCACTTTTTCGTCTGTGCAAGCTTGCCGGTTGACACCGCATTCTCCTTTGAGTTAATAATGAGCATGCAAAATTTGGATTCGATCCTTTGAGGTTTGGTCCCCCCCGCCCCCCAAAACTGGTGAAAATCGAAAATCGTTGAATTGGCTCGAAAATGGGTTCATTCGAAAGCTTATGACAGAGGAAAACATATTTCCCTCATACAAATTGATGTAAAACCACTTCTTCATCGTTTTAGAGAGCTAAGAAGTTCCGAATTGTGGTATCACTGGCCAGAGGCGGATCTAATAAACTTTTTTTGGGGTAACATGAGCAAAATGGGAAAACAGTGTCTTTTTTCAAGAAAATAGACCTCAATTGGCCAAAGCGAGTAGAGTTTTATCACTTAAGGGGATGACTGGATTGGTTTTCCTTGCATCCGCTACTGGTATGGACATGACAAATTATAAATTGTACTTCGCCTGATTTCGGGAAACAAAGCCATTTGCGGCATCACTACGGATATAAGTGCATGGTACCATTGTGACCGTTGGAATGAATATTCCATGTGTTCGTTCCTTTACAGAGTTGTCGTGTCATGAGTAATTTGCATTTAATGTTGAAGCGGTCTTCCTGAAGCAAATTGTACGATGCCTTCAGCATACTCGAAGAAAAGATACAATGATGAAGAAGAGACAAGTCAGCAACGGGAAAAACATGCAGGCCGACCTCTGAAGTACTCATTTACACTGTTGTGACCGTTAGAAGAAATATACCATGTTTTGTTCCTTTACAGAATTGTCGTGTCAGGAGTAATTAAGGTGTCCCAAAATACCACTTTTTCGTCTGTGCAAGCTTGCCAGTTGACACCGCATTCTCCTTTGAGTTGATAATGAGCATGCAAAATTTTAAATCGATGCTTTGAGGTTTGGTCTCCCCGCCCCCCCTTTAACTGATGAAAATGGAAAACCGTTGTATTGGCTTGAAAATTGGTTTATATGAAAGCTTATGACAGGAAAACCTATTTCCCTCATTGAAATTGATGTAAAGCACCACTTCTTGAAGCTTTTATGGAGCTAAGAAGTTTCGAATTGCGAGATCACTGGCCAGAGGCGGATCTTATAAACTTTTTTGGGGGTATCGCGGGAAATGTGGGGAAAATTATTGTTTTTTTCAAGAAAATGGACCAGAATCATCACAGTCTGTACAATTTAAGCGCTTTCAAGGGCATAGCTAGATTTATTTTCCCTGGGACTGTGAATGGCATGGAAAGTGGGCGTTCATTGCACAAATATGATTGTTTCATTTTTTTCGCAACCGATTGGTGCAGTCAGAACGACACACCATATCATCAAGCCAATGGCTTTAATGTGTTTATTCGGAAGCCCATGAATGGGAAAGGAAACTTGTTCTCAGACAAAATGTTGTTAGACTGCTCCTTCTAGTTCTATATTAAGTTTTTACACGTGCACGCCATCCAGGTCTTTTTCGAGATTCGGCGCTTGGAGACGGTGTGCGCAGGCTACTGTCAGTTCCGAGCCCTCATGTCACCTTCACGGGCAACGTCGGTGTAGTCTATGATGTATTTCACCGATCGTTCCGCGCTGTCGTTTGTGACTGCTAGATTTTCCATGAAAGCGTTCATACAGATGAAGTCTGTATCACTCGCCGATTCCTGGGTGGTAAGCACTGGTTGCTGACGTTCATCCACCTGAATGCCAGCCAGGAGTGCGGTCGGACGAAGTCACAGAGCCTCAGCTTATATGCTCCTGACAACATCGGCTTTCCCTGTGCCAATGTTCCTGGCTATGTGACTGTCAGGGAGTGCAGCTGCTACCTCTGCATTTTCATCTGTTGACACACCCTCACCAAACAACCAGAGGACGGCGTTTTCCCCCGTGAGATGCCAGGGTTGACGCATGATAGAGCACTGTGTGGCTTTCGCAGCACTTGGTAGCTGCCCTGAATAGGTCTTCATGTCCTGGAATAGCCTGAGGTCAAGCCGTGGAGTTCCCGCAGTCAGTAGGGCCTGCAAGAAGTATGGGTCATGAAAGAGGGCGATTAGCTCTGCAATCTGCTTGACTTGAAGGTGCTCGGCGGGGGCCATGGAGAGCTTGTCGAAGAGTATCGCCAGAAAAACAACAACAAAGAACAGCGTGAGCAGAAAATATTTTATCTAATTCTAGGATTAGGCACCTGGTGTTGATTCATGAAGAAACTGAAGTCCTCTTGCGAAGAAGGATTGTTGTTAGACCTCATGATCATTTGCAGGTTCCTTAAGCACTTGTCACTGTTACCACGAAAATAATAACCGACTGCCATGAGCTGGCGATGAAATGAACAGAGCTGGCGCTGAAATGAAAGTGTTTCTCGATTCAGATTTCAGTATTACTTTAACCACACGCCTAGCGTATGCATGACACATTTTTACAGCTGCTGTAAACAGTATTGCAGGGCACTCGAACGGTGACTTATATCGCCTGGACCTCTAAAGCGATCTATCCAGCTAGTTAGTGCTTCGTTGCACTAGGCTCTTGTATGCGGAGGGCTCGGTACCTTTGGAGGATTTTACGCTTGGTCGGTAGCTGATTGGCAGGCAGCTGAAGGGATTTACCAACAAAGTCATCTCATCGTTTTAATTGATGCCTGGACTACTTCAGAGGTCAGTCCGCATGTTTTTTCCGTCGCTGACTTCTCCCTTCTTCATCATTGGATCTTTTCTTCGAGTATGCTGAAGGCATCGTACAATTTGCTTCAGGTAGACTGCTTTAACATTAAATGCAAATTAGTCATGACACGACAACTCTGTGAAGGAACGAAAACATGGAATATTCATTCTAACGGTCGCAATGGTACCATGCACTTATATCCGTAGTGATGCAGCAAATGGCTTTGTTTCCCGAAATCAGGCGAAGTACAATATATAATTTGTCATGTCCTTACCAGTGGCGGATGCAAGGAAAACCAATCCGGCCATCCCCTTAAAAGTGATAAACTCTACTCGCTTTGGCCAATTGAGGTCTATTTTCTTGAAAACAAGACGCTGTTTTCCCATTTTGCTCATGTTACCCCCAAAAAAGTTTATTAGATCCGCCTCTGGCCAGTGATACCACAATTCGGAACTTCTTAGCTCTCTAAAACGTTGAAGAAGTGGTTTTACATAAATTTGTATGAGGGAAATATGTTTTCCTCTGTCATAAGCTTTCGAATGAACCCATTTTCGAGCCGATTCAACGATTTTCGATTTTCACCAGTTTTGGGGGGGGGGGGGACCAAACCTCAAAGGATCGAATCCAAATTTTGCATGCTCATTATTAACTCAAAGGAGAATGCGGTGTCAACCGGCAAGCTTGCACAGACGAAAAAGTGGTATTTTGGGACACCCTAGTGCCCACCCCCGTCAATGCACGTGTTAAGTCTTTGGCATCATTTAGTGGTATCACCTGACCTACTCTGGTCAATATGTGTATCAACCGAGTCACAATGATGATTCAAAAGTAATAGCATCGAAATGAAAGGTCTACCATCATGTCCTACAAAATTATTGATGAAACCTTAAAAACATCCTTGAGAAATCTCAGATGACTCCTCCGAGGTCACATGTCAAAATCTAGAGCGTGAACCTGGGGAATGGCACAGGGTACCACGGCGTGGAGAGTAGGGGGCTATTCCTAGCCGTCTGTACAGAACTTAATCCATTTTTCTGCCAATTAACGCTTTCTCATACACCTGTAATGCATAGGTCATGACCCGTAAGGCTATTGATATCCAAAATCTCGTAAGCAAACGAATTTTTTCTTCAAACTTTTTTCGGGCTGTTAAACACGTGAATGGGCATGAACAATGACGTGGTTACCTCTATTTTCCCGTAGCTACTCTACCCATGCAGGTCACCGACGATGCTTAGAGGTTGTCTTCCTGCATTTTCAAAATTCATAACAATAATGATTTGTTAGGCTTAACAACGCGAGGGCCATGTGGCGTTACCAACCCTGTTCTTTTTGGAAAGGTTTCTTGAGAGCCAGCATGCTCCTTGTTCAGAGAAGCCGCCGGGGCTTGAACCCGGGGCGGATGCGTGGAAGCCAGCTGTGCTGACCACCCCACAACCACAAAATTTGCTTTTCATTTTTTAACGAAATTTCCACGAAAAATCTTATATCTACATTGCGCAGCCTACATTGTTGGAGTTGCACTCTGGCCATCTGATCATGCAGGCTGTTATTTGCACGGTACCTCGGGTTGATTACTGTTCGGAGCTATACTGATCGTTGCGCAGTACCTTGGGTTGGTTACTGTTCGGGGCTATACAGTTCGTTGCAAGGTACCTTGGGTTGGTTACTGTTCGGGGCTATACTGGTCGTTGCGCGGTTCCTCGGGTTGATTACTGTTCGGGGCCATACTGCTCGCTGCGCGGTTCCTCAGGTTGATTACTGTTCGGGGCTATACTGTTCGTTGCGCAGTACCTTGGGTTGGTTACTGTTCGGGGCTATACTGGTCGTTGCGCGGTTCCTCGGGTTGATTACTGTTCGGGGCCATATTGTTCGTTGCGCGGTACCTTGGGTTGGTTACTGTTCGGGGCTATACTGGTCGTTGCGCGGTTCCTCGGGTTGATCACTGTTCGTGGCCATACTGCTCGTTGCGCGGTTCCTCGGGTTGATTACTGTTCGGGGCTATACTGGTCGTTGCGCGGTACCTCGGATTGATTACTGTTCGGGGCTATACTGGTCGTTGCGCGGTACCTCGGGTTGGTTACTGTTCGGGGCCTTACTGTTCGTTGCGCGGTACCTCGGGTTGGTTACTGCTCGGGGCTATACTGGTCGTTGCGCGGTTCCTCGGGTTGATTACTGTTTGGGGCTATCCTGTTCGTTGCATGGTACCTCGGGTTGGTTACTGTTCGGGGCTATACTGTTCGTTGCATGGTACCTTGGGTTGGTTATTGTTCGGGGCTATACTGTTCGTTGCATGGTACCTCGGGTTGGTTACTGTTCGGAGCTATACTGTTCGTTGCGCGGTACCTTGGGTTGGTTATTGTTCGGGGCTATACTGGTCGTTGCGCGGTACCTCGGGTTGGTTACTGTTCGGGGCTATACTGGTCGTTGCGCGGTACCTCGGGTTGGTTACTGCTCGGGGCTATACTGGTCGTTGCGCGGTTCCTCGGTTTGATTAATGTTTGGGGCTATCCTGTTCGTTGCATGGTACCTCGGGTTGGTTACTGTTCGGGGCTATACTGGTCGTTGCGCGGTACCTCGGGTTGATTACCGCTCGGACCGTACCGTTCGTTGCGTAGTTCGGAGTTTCGCTTGCGGTACGTCTCCACCAGAAGCTGCAGCCTCTCGGCATGTTGCTCATTCAGCAAGGACAGCTGCTGGGTGAAGTCGGAGACTGCAACAAGAGAGGCACACCGTTAGACCGCGGCGGAGGGGAAGCAGGTGAGCAATCCAACTGGTATGTACTATAATACTTGCAGTAATGACGCAGTTGCTTATGCTTGCATGTGCATAAAGTACCAACCAAAGTGAAGAATGATACATGACGAGGATGATCATGATGATGCTGATGATCTGGATTCGTCAGTACAATCTACTGCAAGAAACATCTGACCCATATTGCGGGCACGACTTGCATTTTGGGTTTTTATCTGGGTAGTAAACTCCTGGTGACTACGCAGACCCAGATCATTAATGTACCGAGTAACCTTTGATTCAGTTCGACTGAGAGGGTTGGAAATACACGGTGGCCGAGCAGCATCAAACCACTACAGCATTAGACTGCAGCACGCATGGCTGCCAGTAATTAATTCGGATTACAGCGGACGACTGCCTGCTGAGAGTGACTGCTCCGGCTTCCACGACTGCCGTCTGGAGCTGTTCCACTCCCGAGCTCCGTCCAGACTGTTGAACATCACTGGTGGATGATAATGCATCCAAAATGTTATGGGCTGTGGATATACGCAGTCGAGTAAGATCAATGGTCGGCACTCACCAATTAATCAGCGAATCTTATCTTTTTATTCTGAAGTTTGCTCTCATCATTTTTTGAAGTTTTTTTTTAAATTGTATGATCATTGTTTGGTATATCAGGATGATTTTTTTAAAGAAACCTATCTAGAGGATCCAAATAAACTCAATCGTATTTCTAAAACTCAGATTTATAATTATCCGAGCCGGGCAGTCCGCTTATAAAGTCCGCTGCTCCGCTACTCCGGTATTTTCAGACTCTACAAAGAATAGAGTAGATAGTCGCTTCTATATCCAGGAATTAGCCATGTAGCGGGTAGCAGACACAACATAATTCAAAACCACTGCTGTTACTGACAAGCTATAAAGGGAACCACCACCCGAAAAATTAGGATATCGAGACTTGTTTTTCTCGATCAGAAAAAACAAAGCAAGTTTGAATAGTGACTTTGTGTCATTGTGCGATTGCTTGCATATCTTTAATTAAACATGGATTTTTATGTAACTGACAGAGAAGTTGTCCTGGAAATAAAAAGCAGCATTATTGGTAGTGTTTTAGTCGCATAATAGTAAAAGCAGCAGTAGCGGAGTGGCTGAGCAGCGGATAGCGGCTACAGACTATTGAAAATGTAGCGCCGGTAGCTGTAGCGCTTTCATTTAGCCAAGGTAGCAAAACTGGTGGAAGCGGTTAAAAATGTGGTAGCGAGGTCACCTCTGCCAATGATACCTGATTCTCCGTGCCGGGTCAAAACGTTTGCCGAAATGTCTCGTCAAACGTTGTAGATGCTTACTATTTCACCGTAAATGTGATATTCTGGCCGAATACTACATTGTTACCCACAAAGTAAATTTCTGATACAAACGCTCTGAAACAGGCAAAAGCCTTATTTATTTATTTTTTATCTTGTATCCGTTGACGTCCGTGTTTTATTGCCCATTTACCATGGAACTAAGCGCGGAACAGTTACCACAGGTGGTAGCGTTTTTCGGTCCCTCTCGCGTAAGCTCACAAAAAAGTTAAAACTACGCCCCGGTAACCCCAGCACGCGTCTGCACGGCAATGAAGCGAAACCCCCCTGTGAACGTGTGAGAAATATATATTCCAGGCTTGTCTCGATATGATATGTCAATGCTTCAGGAGCTATCGAGGTCGCCATATTGACCTGATGATACAGTGAATAACCTCTGGGGTCTTGCTGTCTAATATAATGCTGAATACTAACATCCAAACACTGGGTTGGACCACCACCGGGGTCATTTGTGCGAAATAGTGTCTCGTGAATGTGTGTGATTTATATCTAACCAACTCAACTCTACGCCCCGTGGCTATTGAGATTGGTATTTGAGCCATCGCTTGTGTATACTGTACAATACATGTGTACATTATTTCGCCTGGTTTACCATATCTGAGCAAAAATGTGTTGAAATGTTGGCAAATACTGGATATAACTGGCCCAGCCTTTCTGACACAGACATGACTGACTGACATGACAGGAGCTACTACAGCCAAGTCTCTAATCCATTGTCTTGCAGCTTTGATTATTGGCAGCAGCTGCAACGGTCAACTCTCTAATCCATTGTCTCACAGCTTTGATTATTGACAGAAGCTGTTAAAGACCTCTCTCTAATCCAGTTCAGCAGCTTTGATTATTGGCAGAAGCTGCCACGGTTAACTCTTTAATCCACTGTCTCACAGCTTTGATTATTTGCAGAAAATATCAGTAAACTCTTTAACCCATTGTCTCACAGCTTTGATTACAGGCAGAAGATGCCAGGGTCAGCTCTAATCCATTGTCTCACAGCTTTGATTATTGACAGAAGCTATCAAAGACCTCTCTCTAATCCAGTTCAGCAGCTTTGATTATTGGCAGAAGCTGCCACGGTCAACTCTCTAATCCAATGTCTCACAGCTTTGAGTGTTTGCAGGAGCTGCCACGGCTTGGAGTGTGGTCGCAGCCTGTCGCATTCTAAGTTCCTCTCGAAATTTTCAGAAGTACTCTTCGGTCCCGAATGCGACCTAACGAATTTCGTCCCAACTCGTCCCATTTCATCCTGTTTTGTCATGTCCATCCCACTTTTTGTCCCTCGCAGTCCTCTAGCGATTGGGGAAGCATTGCAGCGAAAGCTTGCAAATGAATACGTCGACTGCGGTTCATCAAGGCATGTGATTTGTGGCTTCATCATCGCTCTCCTGAGACCCATAAATAGCAACTCAGCCAAGAAAATTTCCTTCAGCTGCGAAGCATTGCACCCAGAGCAGCTTGGCATGTCCAGACTTGGGCCAGGAGTATGGACTTGCACCCTGCAGGAGTATGGTGCGGTGCGCCCTGCATAGATTTGCTGCGGTGCGCCCTGCAGGAGTATGGCGTGGCGTGCCCTGAAGCAGTTCGGTGAGATGCATGTTTTGAAAAGTGCCTGACCGAATGGAACTAGCAAAGGAGAGATGGCTGACCTTGTCCGGCCTAACAGTGATTTATCTTTAAGTTTCGCTTATGATTTATCTTATAAAGTAATATCTGAAACCCATAATCATCCATCTTTCTCTCTCTCTCTCTCTCTCTCTCTCTCTCTCTCCGCCCTCTCCTTGCCTATTGTTTCGTTCATTCTTTTTGCGGCAAATAGTCTTGCTGCAGTTCTCCTGATGAAAAGCGCCTTGAATGCGGGAGAAAGGTGATATATCAAATTGGAAATCACTTTATTGCTGCTACCGACGGTGCGGTAGATTGGATTTCTGTTGAGTGACAGTGCTCTAACCTGAACAATACTATTTCTGGGAGGTGTCAAATGGCTCTGATTTATCGTGCTGTCTTATCAAATGACAACTCCAATCACACTGCTGGTGCCCTGGCTTGTTCATTTTCCTTGCACTCCCGACTACAGATTAATCTTGCCCTGGTAAAGGGGGCCATTTTTACCCCTAAGATTTTCCAGGACGGCCAGAAAACGGTGGAGCGCAGTGCCGCCGTACTTTGCACAGATGTTGAATTTTTTTCTCGCACATTTCCTGAAAAGTTTCCGTCCAGGTTATGCTAGGTCAGGTGAAGTGACCACACCTTCAAAAATTGTCAAGGTGGCACCATAAGAGTACGTTTAATCTGTTGATGTGATGTTTATAGCACATAACAAGGTCACCGAGGACACCAATATTTAATGATGGGATTTTTGGTATCGGTGACTTATGGCCATGTACGGGTTATGACCTCCTCATTGTAAGGTTACAGGAAATTTTTGAAATGCCTGTATCTCAGTCCGTTCCGATCAGATCAGCTCGACAACGTCAAGATCATATGTTCGTCGTCTACATATTACTAAGGCTGAATTTGACAATTTTGAACCGTAATTTCCTCGAGGTGATCTGAGATTAAATAAGTAATTTCGGGTACACTGCCCTAAAAAGTTTGTGTTAGAAGCGATAAGATTTCATTTTACCATCGTTGTGTTTGTTTTGCCACTGCAAGGCCAATGATGTACGCCAAGACCATATTAGGTCACTTCGGGTCAATTCGTTGTCCTACGGTCTGGTGAAACTCTGGTGAAACCTAGCATAGTGAAATGACAAAGCATTCGATTCATATTAACGAGAGGATTACAATGGGGCCTTAATTACGTCTGTATCATGTTTTGTTTGACGTTATTCCCAAAGAGCAAACAACCCCTAGTAGTAGCTTACTGTCCTTGACCTCAGTTAACCGCTAACGATATTTTACCTACACTTGGTAGCCGCTATCTTGTGCTTACGATAGCTTTCAAATGCCGCGGAAACACTGTCCTATTTTGCCTCTTAGAAATGAAATCTCGCGTCTATATCCAGCAGGATTCATATTTTGGCCAGAGTATATACAAAAAAATTACAAAGTGCAGTGACCCGCAGCGAGTTACCCTTTGGTCTGACAAAGGAAACGCTTCTAGCTGGTTTAGTTCCTCATATAATCATGGTTTTGAGAGTAGCCTTCATTTCAACTACTTTAATCTAATTTGACCTCTAGGAACCTCAACACTGCTCTGACGAAAACATGGACGAAGTAATTTTAACTGCATTTACAAAAAAGCTTTCGGTTGTGTTCTTCCGTGTCTTCCTAGCTTCCTAGATTTTCAGTTCAGGATGGAGGTCAGATCTGACCGCCCCCTCGCCAGGGTGCAGGTGCCTCATACTCACCACCTGGGCGGAGGTCATATTACGAGTTTAGTAACCTGCTACCAAAAGTGCTACACGATTTTACCATCTTTGGTGATTCAAAACAAATAATGAACGCCTTTAGCAGACTTGTCTTCACTCTTGTGGCAGGGGACCTGCAAATAGCAAATACGAATCTCGCATTTTCGTAATGGTTCCAGCTGGGTCTCCGTATTTTCGACCCCCCACTGGTGGGAGCATCTGTGGAAAAGTAAATTTAGAGAGCCCACCCATCCATTGTCGGATCCAGGCAAATGGGTTAAGGGGATGCAACCAAAATCCTGAAAAAACATACGGTTGTTTTTTAAGTAAATCCGCGAAATTGTAGTTTGGGGGCAAATGTATATGGGCTCATCTCCCCTGGATCCGCCAGTGCTCCCATGCTGGGTTAAGACTGACCGTAGGAATGCATTTTCGAAAACCATTGCGGTACCCGAAATCCACAGCTTTCAACCACAGCAGCTTTAAGAGAATCATTGTACGATAATATTTGTTTTAAAACATCATAAGCATCGTAAAAACATGAAGCCAGACTGCAGTGTCCTCTATGAAAATAACAAAATTGCTGGGTGACCGAGCAGCCCCATCAATGTCAAAATCCTCAGCACAGCCCAGTACGTAGTTCCTAAATTATGTTAGCAGTCTAAATGTTTGAACGTATCCCAAAATCTAGGGTACTGGGTGGCGAGCGGCACTCAGGAAAGCTGGGTTTTCCACTCGCTTTAGAAGTATTTCCATTCATGGTTCAAATGTGAGTCTGGTGTGACAATAATATATTTACCAAAATTAGCTTCTCTCCTGAAATGAATCATGTCAGCTAATGGTGCATGGACGATGGTTACCTGAGATGTAGCCTGCATCAAGTTCGCATACCTAATATTGCCGTGAATACTGCTGCCTTCAAGTCCCGAAACTGAGAAGTTTTATACATTGTACATATTTGCTAGGACTGGCTAATGAGAGAAACATAACCCACATGCCTAGTGATACGTGTCATTTGTGTTAACCTGATTTCTCTAATTTCAGATAAGCAGGGTCAGTTGAAGTTCGTGGTGTAGCAAGACCGATGCCCCATAGCAGAACATTATAAAAGTTCGTCTGCTCTAGGTTCTATGTGTTGTTAGGGGATTTAGGTATTGTAAGAGGTCTTCTCAGCTCGGCAACAGTATCAGGTTCTGGCTAATGCATTGACTTGTAGGCGAAATTCACCCTGCTTTTGCTAGTGTTGCCATTGTGTTCTGTTAAAACCGGTTTTCACTAGTAAAAACAACTGTCACGTCAAAAACTAGTTTTGTTATGGTAAAAGTAGGTAAGCCACTGTGTTAAAAGGAGACATTTGACTTTAAACTCTTGCTGTACCTTAGAAAACTAATATAAAATAAAACGGTCGCGTCTTTTACCCACATGAACGTTTGTGAACAACGACGAGGTCCATAAGGTGATTTGTGACAAGTGAAGTGATTCACATAGTTCAGAGGTCACAGTGACAGTTTTCGAACATTGCACGCTATATTTGAACTATGCAGGATAACATAAGAATTGTGCTACCTACATTTTGAGTCGAAATCAGAGCTATGAGCCGCGACGGCGCGGCGTGGCGCCTGCTGAGGCCGGCTGCCCGGCGGCCGGCCGGCACTATTTTCTCTGTGCCTGAGCTCGATAGTGGGCCGCTCAGGTGGGGCTGTTGTTACCCCTTCTCTTCCTTTCAGCTCCGGTTCTAATTTTAGTATCGAGGCACGCTGTCAATACACTTGCTCCCAGACCGTCATCTGGTGCACATCTGCTATCGTGCCCAATACAGAAGGCGTGCTCTAGAAGAAGAGTGACAGAGTGGTGAAAAATAGTTCTTAAAGAGACAGTGAGCCGGGTCACTCGATGTGACTAAAACACTGCAATGTATTTCACTTCCAGCACACTCTTTCTTCTAACTTTACTGGGGTTCACTTGATCTCTTGCCCTTAGGGCTTTCTTTAAAGGTCGTTACACATTTCCGAGCGCTATATTTTTCTGTGACCGGGGCCAACCCGGATGAGTGACCCTCCCTTCCTGCTCACCTGCACTGGTGGGCTCCTTAGCCGCACGGACGTGACATCCCTTATGCCTTCCCCTGGACTGGGGAGTGCTCTGATTCTAATCCTGCCTCACACACTTAGGCTTCCTTCTTAAACGCTCCTGCCCACTTGGACTCTCACGGACGTGAGACCCCTTTCATTCAAATGCAGGGCTCGGTTTTGCTCTCTTTCTCGACAAGTAAAGTAATTATCTTCTCTAACCATCTGCTTTGCTCTGTCAGCCCCCAAAACTACTTCTTCAATAGTTTCTGCATCCTTTTTCATTTCGTACACTTTCTTCTTCTCAGACTGGACGCTACGGCCATTTTCCAATGCTGCCAGGCATCATCGCACCAAACATCACATGCAGTCCACTGAAATAACATCTGCCGGTGGCGGTGTCGACATCACATTGTAAACTCTTATTTCCATATGTGTATACCTTTCCGTAGTCACCAACCTCACAATACGCTTGCGGCGGCAATACAGCATAACCTTTTTAATAGCGATTTTTTACCGCAAGGCATCCAGTCTTTGTTTGGTAATGACCGGTGCCTGTTTCCGGGAAGTGTGGCCGAACTGTGGTTAGCGGACGTCGTCCGACGGTCCGCAAATGACCGCCGGTCACCAGCTGTTCAGGCCCATCATGGCAGCCGGCGCCACCCTGCTGTCATTGTGTCGACACCAATGTCATGGGGCTAGAATATTTTACCTAGAAATAATATAGTCATCAAGGCAAAATATTAACCACTTGACACTTCACAAAATTCCAGCCCTAAGAATTTACACGACACATGGAGAGTGATTTAAAGACACAGAGGGTTGTCAAACTCAAAGAGGATACTATTTGGCACACCTTCTCGAATGCAAGATTGATTACATGGTGAAGCCAGTGATTACACATTCTTGCACAATGCACAGTCTTCTTCAGAATCTTGACACTGTTCATTACAAGAGCTAATTGTAGATCAGAACAGGATCCTCGATCTCGAGCTATGCAATCCTCTGATGATCGGCAACTTATGCAGCCACATATATGACAATTCTAAACAGGAACTGTGCCCAAATACGAAACTGCTAAATGATGAAACTCAATTATCCACCTCGGATTAGAGAAAACAGGCAAATGACATCTTGTCATCTAACAAAAATTCTACTCGCTAAACCACTGAGTTTATCGATCAACTTTTGATAGCTTGAATACACTATTGAAAATATTCTGGTATAAAAATACAGCCCGATTCATACCGATGAAGTTCAGAGTGACCAGACCAGGTAGTGTTCTACATATTCAAGCTGGGTCGAACTCACTCAACTGATGATTGGTACCTCTCCACCTCTCCCAATCGCGTTCTCTTGCAAGCTTGTAAAAACACTGATGGCGTGTACACGTGTTGAAACATAAACACTTACAGTCATTTGTTGTGAGAGTCAGCGAAAGGTCAGCGAATTCATCTTTTGACCGATTTTTTTGGTGCATATGTTTTTTTGCGGACGTCAATAGAAGGTTCTACGCCGTCCGTTTTACCCAATCTGGCCAAAGCCTTTCCTATTCCTAAGACCAACATGAGCAGTCCCGAAGGGCTGTCGCCATTTATCAAGGAGCACAAGTTGGACCAAATGGGACAATTAACACACACCTTCTGAGACAGGTGTGAAGTGCAGTTTGGAAGCGGCTCCGTTGAGAACTGATTAAGAGCTAACGACCAAACTTGTTGGTGAGTTTCCAGCACTCATTCCCATGGAGGCCGTCACAGAATCGGTTTCACAAGCTGGAAGTGTTCCCCGATGTGTACCAGTCTGTCATCAATCATCAATGTTTCAAGTTCAAGGGGAGGCGACCTGCTTCACTAGTCTTGAATGGGAAAATAAGGAAGTGCTATGCATTAGTGTACAGAGAGCGTTGCTGCTCCAAGAAGTTGGTGTAAAACAATGTCAGTTGTTACTGGCGGATCCAAAGGGGGGCCAAAGGCGGGGGGCTCAAAGTTTTTCCTACTAAAAGGCTGGCATTTTCAACTAGTCCATAGGAAACACGTCTTAAAAAGCTTGCAATCTAGAGCCTCGGGAGAGGGTCTTATACTCCCGCGGTGGTACATAAAAAGCCATTCAAATGAAAGCCAACACATTTTTATTTTCGTTTTCTGGGTCAAAACCGCCAGCCGTAACATTACCCTGCGAGCTAGACGACCAAACCAGACCTATTTTTGGTCCCATTTTCAGGCGTGGGTTCGAATCCTAGGGGCGGCCAAACTTTTTTATATAATCTGAATGTGCCAAACACAATGTATTCGCTAAACGTTCATGAAACTGTGCGCCCTTCATACTTTTAGCTCTCAAGGAAGCTTCTGCCTAATGCAGAGGCGGATCCAGGAGTAAATACAGTTATGTTCCAGGGTCGGATCCAAGGGGTGGGTGGCGATGGGGCGACCTCGCACCCTTAGCCTGGGCTTGAGCACGGCAAAAGGTCCTCCGCAGGGGGCTCCTTTTATGTTCGATGGGCGTTCCCAAGGTAAATTCAGGAAGTCCAAACTCCACGGACATTTGTCTCGGGGCCTCCGATCTATTCTGGGATCCACTGAAAGTATTAAACTTTATTGCATAAGTACACACCAAAGAGATTATTTGTTCAAAGGTTTCACCCTCCATAAATGAAAAATAAGGACCCTGAGCGGGGGCTCCTGCGATTTAAACCCGACCCTCTTTTGAAGAAATGCTGGATCCGCGCCTGCCATGGTCCCCATGTGGCTGAATTATAACCACTTTCAGCCGATTGTCATTGTTTCGTGATATTTTGTCCCATACTAGCCGACATTACACCAATTCTCACAAGTAGCGCACCTCTGCCAGCCGATATTGCACCAGAGCTCGCCGGTAGCGCACCCCTACGTCAGCCGGCGTGGCAAATGTCTTCACCTGCAGCATACCCACTACCAGCCCGGTACCATAGGCGGATACAGGGATCCGGAGGTAGGGGTAGGTGCCCCCCCTAATTAAACCTCGGCGCCCCTTTAAATGGTCACGGTGCTCCTCTGAAGGGTCGATGGCGCCCCCTGAAATATAGCTCCCCTTCCCTAATGCGAATCGGCGCCCCCGCGATATAATTTGTCGCCCACCTGATAGGTTTTGTCGGCCAAAAGTAGCATCCCCTTGGTCCAGATCCCCCCACGCAAGGTGCCCCCTCCGATCTGAGATCCTAGATCCGCCTATGCCCGCTACGCAGTCGTATTTACCGGTCGCGTACGGCTATTGGCCGACGTCGCACCTCCGCTCACTAACTATATGACACAACTACATAAATTATTCAAATAACATACACAACCACATAAATTATTCAAATAACATTTGGGCTGCTTCGAAAACATTCAAAAGCGAATAAATGGACCACAACAATATTGACAACAATCAAATATTCAATCGTATCTACGCACTGCTCCTCCTGCATGTTTTGGGTACAAACAGATACCACAGTCACCAGCTGCGGCCGTTGTGTTCACCTTATAGGAGTGTACTAGACTAGTATTATGTCTAGCATATTCCTAGTATGTTATACTAAAATTGGTACCAAACTATGATTCTGATCACTTTGGGTAAGAAACTTTGAGGTACCCGTTATTCAACTGCCCTGGGCCAAAGGGGCCGTGACCCCCTCCAAAGCCTAAAATATTTTCATTTACCTACCCAAAGGACCAAATTTTAGCCAGATTTCTTAAAAATACTATGTTCTTGCCATTTTTTATCAGTTTAGCCCCCCCCCACAAACGTTGGTTTGGTCCCCTCCAAAAGTTGCTCCTGGATCCGCCAATGCTAGCTGTGAGGTCAGAAGCCAGGAATCGGTAACCGGCTTACTCCAGCAGCCATGGAATTCCTGCCACCTTATTATAACGTGTTTGTTTGGACGGTATTTCAAGATGCACGAACATTAATCGTGAGCTCTTGATGATGTTTTACATCTTCAGACCGGACGAGCTAAGACCATATACGCGTCAAAAACAAAAGGGGAAAGTATGATCAATTCAGCACAATTGTTTCAAAGCCGCTGTGGAAGCCCGTCATCGCTATAGACGTTAGCTAGGTGCCCGTCAGGGTTTGCACTTTATCATAATCAAATCAATCAACATCGCAGCTTACAACACTGTGATGTAAAATCATTACAAATGAAAAATTATTGCGGAGAATGAACGTATGGTGGTAAAATTGACCTCGGGGCTATGCTCAGTCAAATGCATCATTCAGGGATTGGTATGCACACGCTGTTGCAGGACTTAAAACTCCGAGAGACGTAAGTAACTGATTCGTTGGCCCTTTTTCATTGTAAAAGTGAGACCAATTTTTTCTAGAGACAGAAAAATGATCAGAATTTTATTTTCTCTCTTCTTGTATATCTATGAGCTCCTTGCTTCCCCACCCCTCCCCGTCAGTAAGAGTTGTGACCGAAACGTATGTGATAAAATATTCTTAAATTGCATTTATGATTTATTGACCTCGACCCTTTCTCCTTTGATGCAATCAGCAATCTCAAATACTTGGATGTTATAATGATAGAATAATCCAAAATATGACAAAACAACTCACAATTATACTTAGCGATACACGCCAACTAATGACATTGCATTACATCTTATAAGACCCTTCCAGTTTCGGGAGAAAAATACATTTTATATACTAATCTACGACCAAATTTTAGGACGAGTTCTTAACAGCACTAGTCCAAGAGAAACAAACGAGTTCTTTTAGTGCAGTTCCGGGCTTTTGGGCCCACCAAAAGCTCGGTATTCGAGTAATAACACATGTTAGGTGTGCTGAGGGCCCACGGGCTGAAACTGTGCAACTGGGTCCCACACATCAAGTGAGTGTCAATACCGTCGCATATGCCTGAATACCATCGCATAATGCCTGATGCATTTGGTATGACTAGCCCGAGGCCAATCTCTGCTGTGAGAAGGAAATTTATTGTTATTTCATTTCACGCTGGACAATTCCATCACTTTTGTATTTTCTAGTTCTAATCTATGTAGAGGTAGCCACTTCAAAACTCCTGAACCAGTGATGGATCCAGGACAACATTTCGAGGGAGGGGGCTTGGGGGCTTGCCTGCCAATGCTTCGGAACAGCCTCCGCTTATGCACTAACTATATAATACCATGCCATGTGTTCCTAACCTCTACACAAAATGGCTCTTCTGGTCAAGCGAACCACAAACTAGAAAAAACAAAAACTACAAGTACACTTTAAACATATTTAGCTGTTGATTTCGTCACGTCTCTCCGCAATCCAGCGTCTGGCTCGTTTACGACATCTGGTCGGTCTGCTCGTGCCTTTCACTAGCTGAAAAAACACCCTGCGAGCTCTGTTCGCACACGTGGTGGGTGAAGATCACCCGCGTTGGTGCCTCTGGTTTGCCTGCCTGAGCATTCTCCGCGATATGTGAAATGGTTGCGCAAGCTGCGTGGTGCACGATAGCTATGACACACTGATATTTCAGGGGGAGACTTGAGCCCCTAACCCCCCTGCTATGCGCCATTGTCCTGAAACCCCTTGAGAGAAGCCTATACATAGCTGCATGGAAAACGATAATGACATATTTTTGTTTAAGCTAGGTAAACAGCCAGTCAGACAAGGATAATGTTTTTGTCACAAATACCTGGAGCAGCATAGGCTTACCATAGAGTGCCCAGAACTTTGGCGGACCAAGAAACCAATTCTTAGGTCATATCATTCCTGCAACACTATGAAACAAATGGTTAAGAATATCTATAATGAGGTGCACGGTCCCCCTGTACCTCTTCGTATTCATCGGCGCATATCGCGAAGACGAGGAAAATTGCCAGTTTTTTTAACGCAAAAAGGTCGGTAATGTGGTGACAATAAACAGCGTTAGCATCATGTTCTGTGCGTCTTTTTACTTTGAGAAACTTTATTGGATTTAAGGGAATGTGCAAATTGTATAATGGGATTTGAGTTATTCCAATTTTTACCACCAAGTACGTAAATTACGGAGGATATGTCTAGCGAGCATGGAACACATGTGAATTTGTAACCATCACAGTCATTCGATGCAGTGACTGTGCAGATGGAAGGTATGACGATGCCTTGCTTTGTTGATAACTTCGATGTGAAACATCTACCTTTCACTACATACCAACCGGAGGAGGTTCAGTGTACTCTTGGCCAGGGGTAGATCCAGAATTTAATTTCGGCGGGGGGGCTAAGGGGCTCGAGCGTCCCCCACCATTGCCTCGGATCAGCCTCCATCGTGTATTAACTGAAGGCACTCAGAAATTTCGGGGGGCTTGAGCCCCCTAGCCCCTCCCTCCCTTGTATCCGCCACTGCTCTCGGCTATCCTGCAGATGAGTGCCGTCGGCACAGGCTTTTCTGAGCAAAATCATCCCAGGGAATCAATCCTTTCCTTTCCCTTACATATAGTGTTCCTCCTAGTTGCTTCACAGTCATGGATAAATTGAATTCAACAGGGTATAAGACTCCAGTATTGCCCTCTTTTGTTATTGCAGACTCATAAACAGAGCTCCGGATAGTGCTGTCGTTTGCAAAGTGAGAGGGAAAAGTCGTTTTGGTGCTGTTCTGTCTGCCTTAATTTCACGAGCTGCGTTCAGACTGTATCCATCAAAATGGGTATTTTTGTCAGTGTTCCTCGACTGGAGGGTTTGTGCACCGGATGGGTGCCAGATTAGACGCCAGGCTGATGATTCTACAAAGCCACTTGCGCACTTTGACCTTCGAACACTTGACGGTTGATTGATTATTGGTCTTAAACAAACATGCTAAAACTGTGACTGACGTCTAGGATGAAATGAGGACAACATTCAAAGGGAAACTATACCTCCTCAAAGGGAAACAGCTGTTACCAGGGCGCCGCCACACAATTTTTACGGGGGGGACGAACCTGGGCTGGTGCTGACCGGGGGGGGCAAACTTTGAGCATATTCGGTACCTGACAGCATTAGTGACAATGAACCAACAATTGTTTGGGGGACGTCCCCACTGAATGACAAATAGTGGGCAAGCGTCCCCGAGCCCCCCCGCTTACGGCGCCCATGGTTGTTCCTGAGTTGAGGTTGTCTGTATAGTAATAGATTAGTGGAGTTTCAACTCCAAATCTACTTCTACTAATGGTCTTAGAAACGGTTCACATTGGTGCCAAAGAAAAACTGTAGGGAGAGGTGACGAGGACTGAAAGCCAGAAAATATGAAGAGAAAATATATAAAATGTATAGCCTGTCACACAGCTAGCACACATGACACATCTAACACATCCAGCAGATTCACAGAAAACACCCTGATTCCCCCGATAGCCTGGGACTGCCACCGTCGGCAAATGATGACTCGCCGTCAGTAGCACTCTGGTCGACGTATTGCGTGATACCCGCTCGTTTCCGACCGGGTCTAGTGTAGGCCTGGATGGGGTTCCATCCGCACTCCTACACTGCTGGACAGCTCCTTCCTGTTCTGAGGCTGGACACCACCCTCTTGTTCTGAAGCCGGCGCGCGATTGTGAACTACGCTAACAGAGCTGACCAATCTCACACTCTTCAGCTGCATCCCCAGAAGTGCGCTCTTTCTTTCTTTTTTGGGCATGGCTAAGCGCCCTTAAGAAGAAAGACGGCGCCCTACGCGCCATCGCGATCGCCGCCGTCTTCCGTCGAATAGCTGCAAAGGTTGCAACCGCGAAAGTCTCTGCAAGCGTGGGAGAGATCTGCGACCGGTATAGCTCGGGTAGGAGCTCGGCACGGATGTGAGGAGGCAGAACATGCTGCTGGAGCCTACATCAACACGCACCCCGCTGGAGGGGAGGGGGCAATTTGATCATTCTGGTTTTACCTGAATAACGCAGAAATGAAAAGACGCAGAATAACAAAACTCACAATACCTTTTGCCTGCTCAATTTCCTGCATTTCGGAAAATTTTTAAGTCAAGTCATATCAGGTCAAAGTGCTGTTCAAGGTCAAGCGACGCAACCTCAAAACCCAAAAACCGTGTATTTGAAGCAGCACAAATGGAGCTTCTGCCCATCGTTCAGTTCCGAACTTCAGTAATGTGATATAGTCATTAGGGTCTACAAAACTGATATCTTGCAATTCTCATAATGCTGACCTAAGATGGGGTACATTTCTTGGTCATCCCATTTGGTCACCGAGTGTGCGTGATCTGATCCTTTGCAGAGTTGCGAACATCGCGTCGTCCAAATCCCGGCGAAAATGCTGGACCTATCAATATTGGTGAGAATCAGTACAGAGTTATGTGCAGGATGCATTCTTTTTTGGTTAGGTTTGCAGCTAACAACTATTTTCAAGAACAAAAATCACTCCATAGTAGATGTAGTTTCCGGTGTAAAATATTGCTTTACTTGATCTGTTGAGTGGGATGTGAGGCTACCACGTCACACGCGTTAGGCGTCAGTCAGTCATAATTTGAAAGTTCTTAGATTTTAATACGATTACTTTCATTTCGGGTTGCCATCTTAACTTGTCACCCAAACCTGTCCCTGAAAACAAAACATTGAAAATTAAACATTGTTGTCTGATAGGACTACTAATTGGACTTCGAATTCAAAATCAGGGCCCTGAATACCATTCTTTCGTTCCAAGCGCCCTAGCGTCATAACCCCACCCTTGCACGGGGGGGCTGTTACGACCCTTTCCCTTAGGGTTGAGCATTCCAAAACACGTTCAATCTACAGTCTTGAAACTCTGTGTAGCCTCTGGGGCATTCATTACACCTGTTCTGGAAATATTCTTTCAAACTTTTAAGGTCACAGAGCTGCGACCCCAGAACTGGAGGCAGGTCGGCGCCATTTGGACACACCACACGATTTCACACGAATGCTGGGAACTCTCAGTTTTTGTATGCCCCTCTTCACGAATTCATCCGGAGTATGTGCCCTTGACCTTTCAGGACTACCTTTAACATATTTCAACCTTTGATGACCTGCATTATACACTTGGTGACAAAAATGTTGTTTTCCGATTTCACCCTAAGCTTTATCTTTTAAGATATCCAGATTTGCGGGCAAAAAAAAACATAGTTAATCTTTTTCCCAGTACTGAATTCGAAATCAGCGCATAAAACTACCTCTATAAATTGAAAACTTGACATAGTGGTTAGCTTTGAAACTTACTAGTCAGTGACCCCGAATGCTTTTACCCGTCAACAAATTTTACCAGTTAATTTTGTCGGTTCATTTCACCCGTCAGGCTTTGACCCCATCTCATGCGTTGCCTAGATGGTTCACATAGGTGTATAGTAAATGAATCAAAACAGTAATGTTCTGTATCACTTTAATGACTATGTTACTGTGATTTGTAACTCAAAGTCGTGGAAGTGGCCAATAGTAGCCAAAACGGTGAAATGAGCCGTAAAAGGAAACACTCAAGATCTGGCCTAGAAGGTGACCTGATGACCTAAGGTGATACAAATCGGTACTAATGGTGAACTCTCGTGACAAGCAACACACTTGTGTTCACAGCAAAGCTCTACGTCAATTAGGAGCCCATTGGGAATTGGTTGCAACAGCCCTATGTAAAGGCAAAGGTGGCGAAAACCAGAATTGATGCGGGGGTTAAGAAACAAAAAGCGATGTCACCCTGCATCCTTGTAAGCAATCTTAGCAATAAGCAATGTTAAAATGCTCAAGTTACAGACTGGACACATTCGGCATGTATACTCATGTAATATAAGATTATTTTGGTAGTATTCCTGTTATTTCGTGCTGCTTACGACTTCCCAGTCGAGCCAGATCTTATTAAGTTAATTTTACTAAAATTATCAGAACATCAGATACAATTTCAAGAAAGAGCCTTAAAATACAAGCTCATACAACCATCAATAAACGGTTTCACTGTTACCAAAGAGTCATTGACTAAATGCCATGCTAAACACGTCACTGGCAAGTGCGCATCGTTTTTGGGAGAATATACTTGAAAATACGCTGCCATTCTTTGAGGTTATAATATGTGAATAACAATTATGTGCGTGCGAAGATCCAAGGAGAAACATTTCCCTGGTCCAAGCGATGGGAGCATGAATACATCATGTTGTAAGGTCGAGTCGGGGCACCAGTGAAAACTGGGACTAGGTTCAGGAAACAATGCAATTCACACCAGGGCCAAGATGCTTAAAGCACTCATGTGAGAGTTGATTTAATGACACTAGAAAACAACAGGATAACATAAAGAATCGCAAAATGTTTTAATTCCTGTGACAGTCTGCAGCCAACCATTCAGACACGGGTTATTTCCTGCGACGCAAACAATACCAAGGCCACGAGTTATTGTCTTGCCACGGACCGAATCCCAGGAGTGCTTTTGAACCACCAAAATGTCAGATCTCTGTAGCCAAAAGAGCCCGTAACTTTTCACGTGTGACACTCCGAATCTGCTGAATTAGAGACGGAAGTATGGTGGGCAGCGCGGCGGGCGCCGACCAGCGGCGGCAGCCTTTGATGTGCACGCGCTTGGGAGCCGACAAGGCGCAACATTCGCCGCCGCAGGGGCAGACATTCCGCGCGCGTCGCTCGGCGCGGGAACCCAGTTGGCCCGCGGCCAGCGCCGCGGCGCGCTGACCCGCACAAGGCCAGCCGCACCGCCAGTCTGCACCCAAACAAAAACCGGGCCACTGCTAACGCCACCACGCTAGGGCGCCTCCTCCACAGCAGTGGGGCTGCCGACGACCTCCGAAGCCTTGGCCACAGGCGACACTTCTAGGAGCCTTGCAACCCCCCACCCGTGAACTCCCACGCATGAATGCAGTTGCGATATCGGAATTGGGTGTGTGCCACCGCTCCTTGCCGTGACGATTCAAGGCAGTCAGCATTTTGGAGCCGGCGCCGGGAACCTATCGCGTTGCCTGCGGCTAATTAAGGCCAGGAAAATAGGGGTCGCTGACAGATTGGGACATTTGTGTTATCTTAGTGAATTGGGCGCTAATGTCAGTTGGACTGGTGGGGTCAGCGAACACATTTCGCTGATATAGTTGGAGTGATCCCTTTGGTAGTTATGTTCTGCGTGACGGCATTGGCGGACGCAGGGAAGGGGGGGCCCATTCCGGCCACGGCCCCACCCAAAGCGCTGGAGGGGGGCCAAACTATCTTTTGCCCCCCAACGCCGGAGAAATTTTTGAAAAAAGGTGTTTACATTAGGTCTGTAGAGCAAAAAAAATTTGCTCCCACCCCCACCCCCGAGAGCAACCATGTACTTGGAGAGGTAGCTTATACTAGGTCTGTCGAGCACTGAAAAAAGGTGTTTACACTAGGTCTGTAGAGCAAGAAAAGAAAATATTCGCTCCCACCCCCTCCCCCAGGAGGAGAGGCAGACATGGATTTGGCCCCTCCAAAAGTCGGGTCTGCGTCCGCCCCGGCGCGTCGGTCGTACTTATGAATAGGCGTAGCAAGAACGTTTTAGTTGGTGGTATTGTATGATAATTAAACATCCATTTCGCTCCGTCTCACTTAAGCATCCATCTCGCTCCGTCTCACTTAAGCATACATATCGCTCCGTCTCACTTCAGCATCCATCTCGCTCCGTCTCATCTAAACATCCATCTCGCTCCGTCTCATTTAAACATCCACCTCGCTCCGTCTCACTTAAGCATACATATCGCTCCGTCTCACTTCAGCATCCATCTCGCTCCGTCTCATTTAAACATCCATCTCGCTCCCTCTCATTTTAACATCCATCTCGCTCCGTCTCACTTAAGCATACATATCGCTCCGCTTCACTTAAGCATCCATCTCGCTCCGTCTCATTTAAGCATACATGTCGTTCCGTCTCACTTAAGCATACATATCGCTCCGTCTCATTTAAGCATACATATCGCTCCGTCTCACTTAAGCATACATATCGCTCCGTCTCACTTAAGCATACATATCGCTCCGTCTGACTTTAGTCTGTCCTGGTCTGTTCCATCCCGGCATATGTATCCATATAGCGGTTCTACCCGGCTCATTCCGCTTTTCCGGGACATTTGCTGGAAAATTGTCCCCTTCTGTCTCATCCAGACTTAAGTTTAATAAGTTCGCCCCATCCTGTCCTATTTGATCATGTCCCAGAGTTCCCATCCTGTTTTTTATGTCATGTGGACCTCTAATACTCCTTGCTGAAACAGTAGTTTTGAAAGTGGAGAATAACGTGATGCACTCGTAACTACGAGCCTTGCAGCCGGAGGGAGGGGAGGGGGAGCAGTGGGCCACCTCCCCCTCCCTCACTCCCGAAAAGTGTTCGGGCCTCCCTTTTTCAGCTGGAAATACAGTTGGGATAAATTGATTGGCACTGGAACTGCTTTGCAAAGTTTCAAATTCAATACACACAGATCGGGGGAAGGGGAGGGGACACAAATAACCTAAAGTACACAACACTGCTGCACTTGGTATACATGCTAGCAGGTATTTTTGCAGCCTGTACCAATGTTGTACCCATGTCATCTAAAGTTATTAAATTATTCAAACTTTTATTCGTAAAATGCGTAGAATAACACGGCAGCGTAAGTCTGCTCCTGCACGATCTTGTCCAGGAATTTGGCGTTGACTTCCTCGATCTGGTCTGGAAGCACCGAGGTGTCTAAATTGGTGAGAAATTTCAGTATGTGTCATCTAAAGTAATACCTCTAGTCCAGGTCTGATCTAACCTAAAAAAATGAAGAACGGTAGCATCCATCTCTTTAGCAGCAAGAGCAGACTTATTCTACTAATATGTAATTCACATCACACAATACGGTCACCTAGTACACCAGGTTCCGGTAACGGGATTTGTTGCATCGATGACCTGGGGTCAGTTGCGGTCCCAGATCTCTCTTCATTAGAATGCATGACAAAATTGACAAAAAGTTCAATAATTTGACAGTGGATGGTGTTAGAACACTTATTTTGAGGCTATTGCGTTTGGCTTGCCACTGCACCTTCAGTTATGTGCATTATGACCCATTCTGACTCTGACCAGATTTGAAACTGACCTGGCCAAATTTAGGATTTGACCTATCAAAGCAGTATGATACATCCTTCGATTGGGTTTACATGATTATTCTAACAGTACTTGCATAATTTCTTCAGCTCTATTCTGTCAGTTGTTATGACAGAAAGGTTAAACTTCCATCGTATCCCTATGAAAAAAACTATGTGATCGCTGGTGTGACCTAAAAGTTTTAAAAATAGTATATAATGCACTGGTGAAGGTAAAGAAGGTAAAAAGATAAAGAAGGTAAGTTAGATCTTTTCAAAATCTAACGGCACTTTTCGCTACCTGGTGTGATTCCCGAAATCTGATTGAGGCGAATCCCTTCACTCTCACGATTTGCAAAGGCTGTCGCGTCGTGTCTGCGTGTGATAATGAACAAACTTGTTCTCCATTAATATTTGCATGATATTATAGTTTTTTAACAACAAACACATTTTATTACAATATCTGGCCCAGTGAAAATGGACACAGTCATCCATTGCATCGTCTGCTCTCCCCTTACCCCTTCCGCCGCACTCGAAAGTCCCTTGCTTTTGACCCATCTGCTCCCGTTCATATCCATTTAAAAAGGCAGGCCAGAACAAAATGGTGATGTATGCCCAAGTTGCCGTTATTAGGGAAGCACTGTGACGTGATGAAGTGGCGGTACCAGCGCCCGGTTGAGGTCTGAGTCTGTGGCTGACACTGTCAAAACTCAAGCTCTTGGTCACGTTCGCCAAAAACTAAAGTCTAGTAATTGAGACCGAGACTCGCGTCAGAAGCAAGATACGTTTATTCTTGACCCTCATGCTTGATCATGTCAGGTCATGCCATGCCTTGGTCTCTTGGTGAAGTAATCCTTCAATATGTACATACATACCTGAGTGATATGGAATCCATCACTAGGTATACCAGTAATGGGCTGGATAACAGAGAACGCTGTGTTTTAAAGCGTTTTTAGCAAAATTGTACAATAATTAGGACCCTAAATGGCACTTCTCGCATTCCTGTAATTATTCTTATATCAAAAATATAAGGTACAAGCCTGCTCAATTTAACAAATAATAGCCAATAACAATCACCGGGCGGAAAAGGTGCGGTCAGTCACCACCCTGGGTATTTTTGCAAGTGGAAGCAATGGTTTTGTGGCAGCATTTGTGGCAGCACAAACGTTATTACGTTTTCGCTCTATGGAAAGGAAGGTGGAGGGGAATTATTTCACTTCTGCGAGAAAAATTTTTCAATCACTTCTGTGCTCTTTGCAGGCATTTATTTTCTCGCTTCAGTACAAAAACGGATTTATGCCTATATATTCTAAGACTAGTGCCAGTTTCCAACAATTGAAGATCATTCATCAGTTTCCTCATATTGAAATTGTGTTTGCAGCTGTATCATTCACTAGGTTTGTGAGAGAGAGAGAGGGAATATTTTTGTCAAATTTTCCATGATACCCACATGCTGAAAAAGTGATCATGCTATTGTGACGTCACCCCTTTGAAGCTTTACTTGACCCCCTACTCTGCGTTAGAAGCAGGCCTTGGCTTATTGTTTTATTTATACAAAAAACCTGCCTCAACGGGTTGAGAGATTACAGATAGGGAAAGGCGTTCAAAGTGGGAGAAGGGGACTTCGAAACGCGTGGCTTTAGCGGGCTGACTAGAGGGGAGGTTCCTTAAAGCATTAGGACACGATGGTTCTTTCAATGCTGCCTTTCAACAGCGCAGCACACCGGCGTGAATGTTAGTAATTTTAGTGTTGACGGGCAGCCCGACCTTCCTAGGCAGCAAAAAGAATTGACTTCACATTCTATTTCCCTCCCCTGGTCATGGAGAGCCTGGATTTTGTCCCTCCTCCTTAAAACAAAAATCGCTGAAAATGTCCATGCATACATGATGCTTTTGGGAAAACGAACTGAGGCGTGAGTGAGGGTTCATAAGTTTTTCATAAATAATTTTAATGTATTAATGCTGCACAATTCTGAGTGGCCATTGGTATGTCAGGGCACTTAGGCGTTGTCAGCTTTATTTTTCCACGGATATACTTATGTTCCCCTTTTTTACAACGTTCTGAAACTCTCCACGCTCATAGGCCGTCGAAATATAAGGCTAGAAGCAGGAGTGTAGCCAGGATTTCGCTCAGGGGGAGGAGGGCGACACCGAATGGGATCTCTGCGATAGCGTCAAGGGGCCCCTCTGGCACAGAACATGTTAGCGAAAAAACGTTCCGCGACGGAGGCGGCGGCTGCCAATATCAAACTAGTTAAGCAAAATCATTTTTCACACCAGCCACTTCCAAAACGTCGCTTTAAACCAAAACACCCCTAAAATACCTAACCTGCACCATGGCAAGAAATTGGTGTATGTACCTACCACATCACTTTGAAAACTAGTCGTGCTTGAAAACACAAAAGGCCTTAACGCGCACAGTGGAGGAGGTTCATAAAGTGCCACACCCACCTATTTTTCGAAGGTGGCCGGAGAACCGTTCGCAGTGAGAAAACGCTAGATGAATATAATTGAGAAAATATATAGGCGCGTTGATTGTTGAAAGAATCTTGACAATTGGGCAGTTGTTTTTTTACTTATAGGCTTTCAGAGTCAAACCTATATTTTGAGAACGTCACAATCGTGCGGTCGCACCAGTTCGCCTGCACTTTAGACCCGGTAGTGGCGTAATAACGTGTTATAATCGCTATTGTATGTCAAGGCTGCCTAACATGGAGGATAAAGTCAAGGTTACAGGTTAAGGTCCTGCAAGCATTGTTAAGGTCATTGACCCTAGTGTTTCGGTCAGATAACATTACTTCACAGGACTTCTGCATGCTATGGCTACATAGTTAAGTTTTCTCAATATCGAGTTCGAAGCTTCGATCGAGTGACCTTGAGTGACCTGACCTCAAAGTTCTTAACAGCATTGTGTGAAACCATTCGTCTATGACCTTAGTCCGTTTCCACTGTATTCCTTGCTTTTTTCTCATGATTATTGCATTTCCCAATACATCACCAGCACGGCACACATTCAGCATTTACGACCACCCTTCATCTTAAAAATGTGAACATATGTCAATAAAAACTGGCCGTGGTATTCATAGATCACTATGGCCTCTGCAAAGCCCCAAATCGGTGATTTTCTAGCCCTCTTGGTTTTTATATCTAAGGTGGTAATTTAGAACCCGCTGCAGTGTGCAATGAATCCAGACCCCTCTCCCTTGCGTGTGTTCGGAATTTCTTCCTCAGGAGGAATTGTTCTTTCCCCTTCAAAGATGTTCCTCCCGAACGGACAAAAGCTCGTAAATATTTTATTCACTGGCCAGCAAAGAGAGCTCAGCTGACCATTGAGAGCCCAGCGGTCACAAAGGGCCCGGATGGCACTAGAGAGCCTAATCGTCGCAAAATGTCCAGCTGGTATCTGCAGGCCCTCCGTAACTAGTCAAAGAAAGCCATACTGGATGCAGAGGGCCACCAGGACGCTCGGAATCTGCCCACGATGTGTCCAGCTGAATAGAAAACATGCTATGACCTGGTTGTAGTTGTCATAGTTGCCTTGGGCCCAACTGATTTCAAAAAGTCATATACTTACAGAGACCTCTTCTGATAGCCACTTTAGGCCCTACTGACAACAAAGGGCCCTTCTAATCACATTGATCTCCCAGCTAGCTAAACAATGTCCTGCGGGCTGTGAAACGCCATCTGGGTTACAATGGGCCCTGCTGGCTATAGTTTAGAGGGGTTATAGGGGCCCTTAATAGCCACACGAGGTCTTGCGAGTCACAAAATGTTCCGCCTTTGTCAAATGATTCTACAAGCTACAGATGTTTGTGGTGGACTAGATGACTGACAGGGCCCTAAATCTCCCCAGAGAGGCCCCTCTGACGATAGAGCATTTCCGAAAATCAGTCAGTCCTACTAGTGCAAAGTGTTTTTTAAGGGGTCCTGATGGTCAGAGTGGTCCCTGCAGGCAAAACCGTCCTTGCTTGCCACAATTCCTTCTCACTAAAAGAGGGCTAAGCTGGTCAGACAGGGCCCTAAAAGCTATAGCTGACGCTGGAGCTACTGTGGGCCCTGCTGGTCAAAGAGCCCTGCCGGACATAGTGGTTTTATCAGTTAAGGAGTGCCCAGCTGATCAGAGAGGGTCCTACTGTTGATAAGGGACCCTAGGGGTATCAGTGGTTCAGAGGACCCTCTTTTTCAGAGGGTTTTGATGGTCAGAAGAGTCCTGCTTGTCACAGAATGGAGTACTAAAGAGGGCTTAAAAGGAACTTGTCTGGCATCAAATCATACGGCGGGTCATGTAGAATGGGCGAGCCACGCAAAGCCCGGCCCTTACCCGTCGTCCAGGGGACCCTCAGGGCCCTTAAGGGGGCCGCCGCCTCAGCCGTCTCTCCTTGGCTATGTTTCTGTAGAGGGTCCAGGTGACCAGAGAGCCCTGCTGAGGATGGAGAGCCTTACGGAGAACAATTGGCCCCACTAGTTCAAATGCTCCTCTAGTTAAACAGGGTCCTGATAGAATGGGCTGTGTACGCTAAAAATGTCACTGCTAGCCACAATGGCCTTCTCACTTCAATAGCAACTAGCTGGTCAGACAGGGCCCTGATGGCTAAAGCTGGCCCTGCGAGCCGCACAGGGTCCTGCTTCCCAAAGGATACTGCAGGTCAAGGTGACTTTATTGGTTAAAGATGGGCCAGCTGACCAAAGCATGTCCTTCAATAAACCGGGCCCTACAGCTCCAGTGCTTCAAATGACCGTTTTACAGACGGTTCTGATTGGTAAAACGATCCTGTTTGTAACAGAATGGAGTGCTGGAGAGGGCTTAAGAGGGCTCCGGCTTAATTATGAAGTTCCACGGCTGGGCACAGAGTACATCTAGTACGGGCGGGCCGCATTTCGCGCGGTCCGTGTCCTCAGGGGAGCACTACGGGCCCTCAGTGGTGAAAGGGGGGGAGTGGCCGCAGCAGCCCCAAACTCCCGCTCCTTGGCTACACCCCTGGCCAGAAGTGAGTTTTTTCAGAAGTTAACCTATTCATTTGATGCGGGCCGAGGCTTAACAGTCTTCGACGCTGTAAAGTTCACACGGAGCCTGCTAGGCAGACCATACTTCCAGCAACTGTACTACCGGCTTCAGTACCAACGAGCGAATACGAATCTCATTGAACGCCCGACAAGTCGTACAGGCACGAGCGAGAGGGCATTTCTACATTCCCCGGAGACGAGGCTGTTGAAAGGCCGTCTGACATGGTAAACGACAGCACCTTGTAGCCAGGTGATGGCAGTGGCGGCGGATGCTATTTTCGGATGGGGGGCAATAATTTTTTCGAGGGGCCCCCTGACGATGGGGCCTCCTCGACAGCAAAGGGCCCCCAAAACTACGAAACTATTGAGAGCCCAGTCAGGTCGTTCATGAAAATTGAGATAAGAACCAAGCTAAATTTTTTCCAGGGGCCCCTCTGATAATTTGGGGAGGGGGGGCAACTGCCCCGCGTGCCCCTCCTTATCCGCCCCCACTGGGTGGTGGGATACAGAGAGAGTTGGAGACGCGTCCATGCACAAAGAGGATGGTGCGTCAAGTTTCCAACGCAACACCTGAGAATAGGTGAAGACGAAAGTCAGTACTGATTGGTCCCTGAGCGCCAACCACCCACGAACCAAGACAGTGGTGGAACCACACCAGTTGTTTGGGGGATGGGCCGATGGAGCAGCATACCGTGAAAACAGTGCTCTATTTGTATTTGTACTTGTATTAATTTGCGTAAATGAGCAATAGGTAAAACCCACTTATAGCTCGAGTCAAATATGTAAAACGAAAACATGGTATTCACAGTGAAATGATAAAAATTATATCCGTAGCATTCCGTACTGAGAGAAAAATTGATTCCTTTTGGATAAACTGAGTCGGTGCTGAAAGCGAGTCTGGATTCTGGTGTCAAACTCGGTTGGAATCAGGCAGAAGCAGGCTCATTGTATTCCCGTCGCAGATTCAATATAATCTCTTGGACTAGATTGAGTCTAGCACGTAGTGTTTTCTGAAGCTCATAGAATGATCACCGTAAGCTAGGGAATAACATGTCTGATGGCTGGTTTCAAATGGTTCTTCGCTCGTTAAAAAAAAACTCTGCGGCATCAATGTATTCCATCAGCAAAATCGTCATGAAATCATTATATGCCAGCACTCCATGAAGCATGGATTAAAAAATATGCTTCTCCACTCAACAGGGAAACTGAATTGGATGCAAGCCTGAAACGAAACCACCTCTTTTGACACTGCATTTGGCATAAAATTAGTATAGTGGCAAAACTGATGCTGGTATAATTGTAGTCTGTGAGGCATATTTTGAGTCGTGTCTGGAGTGTCATTGGGTTCACTGAATATTCCTCATTAGTATTCGTGCTTTTTCTTAAGTCAAAACTTTCTATAATGATTCTGCTTATATTTCTATTGTCGTCTTTCTATTGCCTTAACCCGCGCCCCACCGGGGGTCCGGCGCCACCTTCGCCCCACCGGGGGCCATCGATGCCCCCTCTAACTCCGAAAATATGGGGTTAGCGCAAATCTGTTAAGTGAATTAGAAAGCTCGCATGAATTCAATAAGAAATTACTTTGCATGTTTAAGCGCTCAGGTCAATGGTTTGAACTCCAGAGGCCAAGTTAGGTCAAGATCGGCTATTTTCAGTCCAATATGCAATGCTTAAGCAAACTGGGCATAATTCTTATGCCAAAGTAAATTTGAAAGGAAAATGCCAGACCATTTTCCGCTATGTGGAACGTAAAGATCTCCCGCCAGTGGTTTGACCTCCAGAGGTCACCTCGTGACCTAATATGACCTGAGGTCACGAAAGGTCATAAAGTGACCTTGCCGTATATCAAATGAAAGCCAGTGACGCGACATACACAATGGTGTTTGATTCAGTGCTCTAGCTTAATTAGACTAAAAGTTACTGTCAAAATACTTTTTTGACCCCTGGTGACCTTGGATGACCTTGGAGAGGTCAAAGGGCAAATATGGCTCCTGTTATCCGTGAAATGGTGTCTAAAAACGCTTTTCTGAGTAAGCCGAGCATTTTCAATCGCTGTTGTGGCTTTTAGATCATAAGACAGCTTTTCCCCATGCTTTTTCAATGGGATAGGTCACCTCGTGACTTCACCTCAGGTCACGAAATAGAAAAATCCCGGATATGCACCTTGTAGACCCTGTAGGGGCGATAAAGTATAGAAAGTTTCAAATCGATCGAGATCAAAATGTAGCTCTTACAGAGCTCAGAAGTTGAAGTGAGGTGACCTTGGTTGACCTCGCCTGGTGACCTGACCTTGGGTGACCCGGGGTAAGAAATTTCAGAGATGGGGGGAAATGATGTGGTGAGAATAGAACCCTCAACCGCGGTGTTGCGCCTCGTCGTTTTTCTGCTATCCCGGAAAAACCTTAGGGGGCCATCGATGGCCCCGGTGGGGCGAGGGTTAACTTTTTTAATGATAATGAGGTTAATCCACTTTGTTTACCGCAGTTTACTTGAGCCTCTAGAAAAGATAGCATAATCATAACTTTTTATTAGGACACAAACATTAAACAACAACCACGTTCACCGTTTTCGGACACATATGAAATGCCTTTAATAAACAGTCTTCTCCCATATCGCCCAGGAGCGGTCCAGGCTTACAAGTCAAGCGCATGCCACTGTCGTCAGAGATAACAACCCTAGTTTACTTTGGATATATAGAGATAATTGTAGACATGTTTGCTTCAAAGTATCCCGTCATGGCTGAGAAAATATCATTCTATACACGATATTGCACAGAATGAGATTTACCTCTGTCCAGCGATGGACGTGGGTTCAGAGGCTCCTGTGAAAATCCTTCCAAACTTTGTTAAGCGCTTCTAATCTGTGCTCAAAGTGAGCTGAAAACGATCTTTAGGACACGCGGGTGACTGTATCCAACAGTAACAGATGCTTCTCACTACTTCATCAACTTTGCATAGCAAGGACTGTTCTGCGCGGCTAAACTTGGGGATTCATGCATGTTGTCGTCCTCTATCTGACACACATAGACTCCTGGTTTTGGCCACCAGTACAATGAATGCCTGAACCTTCGCAGCCCCACTATGCTTCTTCACTTTCACTAGCTCTCAGCCGAGTCTGTCGGTCATCAGACTCAGCCTAAGCTTCTCCTCTTGATCCGTTATCACCGCTAGGTCTGTCGATGTGGCTTCTCCCGTACACCACGCCAAAGGCAGCGTGGCATCTTCAGGCCCCTCAGCTTGAAACCTGAGTAGGATCGATGTAGAAGCACGTGCCAATGTAAAGTGAAAAGGGTCAGCTATTCCTCTCAAATTTCGCTCGGATCAGGACGCCAGAGCTTTGTGGCCAGCTCTGCGTGCAATGGCGGGAACACTGAAGATGGCCCAAGACGGCGAGTAAGTTTTCTCAATCGCGGGTCGAGCACGCGCACGCAATCTCCGGATACGCTTTGACGTGGGATCAAACTACACTGGGGATTCGAATGATTCTGCAGCTAAAGCTCCCGTATTCTTGGTTATTTCTGGTGACAGAATATATTGATTCCTTGTATAATAAGAAAATTTGAAGAGGATATTAATAGCTCTTTGAATTTCGCGGTTAGAATAGGTTGAGCACCTATGGTAAAATGATGTTTTGTGGTATAAAAATCCCACTTGCAAAACCATATTGGTATCATATTAAGCTTCTTCCCACTATGTTTAGAAGCCGAGAATCATTTTAAGCTGTCAAGGCCTACATAAACACTTCCTGTGCTGGAATTATGCTGGAAAGAGGATCTAATGAGAGCAAGGAAGCTCAAATTTTCCTTGAATAAGGCTTCATGGCATCATTTTATGCTCGAGCAGACCGTGATTCCGGATTAGAGAGGGCACATAGGAATAAAAATTTCTCTCAGTGCGCAATGAGGAACCAAACTAAACGTAAGGGGCTTCTATACGCAAGTCGGGGATTGGTGGAGCAACCCCATTCTGCTCCCCATTTCTGAATCCCCCAGTGGCAAGGGAGTTTGGTCATACAGCAGATTCTTACTTGTCGCCGCTGCGCCCGGCCATTCCGCAGAGCTCACGCCCCAGTGCTCAGTGTCAGCGCCTGTCTGACGTCTCCCACTTCAGCCGTAAATCGGTCACTTGGGGTGTCTAATGCAAACCAATTTCAAATACCGCCTTGGGTACAGAGGGTACAACTAGCGCCGGTGCAGAGCAGGGGGCCGCCTCTGCATTCGACGAGCTTGTGCAGCGGCAACAGATGCTGCGATCTATCGGTTCGGGTGGCACAGTAAACGATGGCCAATTTGCATAGCACTTCAGCTGAATTGAGTGAGTTTATAGGCGCTAACAGCCATTATCATATATTTGCGCAGCAATATGAAGCCGGACCGGAGCTGAGCTTGGTATTCCAGCATAATGGACCACGGACAGGACGAGTATCTTACTGATTCCAGAGGATATTGTAACCACAATCAAATCATATCATATCATCAGGTATAAGCACGCGCGGTGGAGAGGGGTCTGGCGTCAAAGCACGGTGGAGGGGGCATCCTAAAGTGCCCCCTCCCCTGAGGTCTGAAAAACCAAGAGGGTTAGAAAATCTCCCGTTTGGGGGTGTATGGGGGTATTAGTGATTTAAATTATAGCCAGGTTTTATTGACCAAGTTCAGGTGACTAGATGTGGCCCCAGGTGTTTTGGCGTGGACCCAGGTTGTTATACGTCACCTCAGGTGGTTAGGCGTGACCTCAGGTGATTAGGAGTGCCCCAAGTGGTTAGGCATGACCCCAGGCTGTTAGGAGTGACATCAGGTGATTAGGTGTGACCCCAGGCGATTAAACGTGGACGCAGGCGATTAGGCGTAGCCCCAGGTGGTTAGGCGTGGCATCAGGCGGTTAACCGTGACCCCAGGTGCTTAGATATGACCCCAAGTGGTTAGGCGTGACATCAGGTGATAAGGCGTGACCCCAGGTGATTAGGCGTGACCCCAGTTGCTTGGACGTGGCCCCAGGTGATTAGACGTGACCCCAGGTGATTGAAAAAGACCCCAGGTGATAAGGCGTGACTCCAGTTGCTTGGGCGTGGCCCCAGGTGATTAGACGTGACCCCAGGTGATTGGACGTGACCCCAGGTGATTAGGCGTGACTCCAGTTGCTTGGGCGTGGCCCCAGGTGATTAGACGTGACCCCAGGTGATTAGGCGTGACCCCAGTTGCTTGGACGTGGCCCCAGGTGATTAGACATGACCCCAGGTGATTTAACGTGACCCCAGGTGATTAGGCGTGACCCCCTGGCAGCTGCAGACTTCGCGGTGATGGTGCCGTCAGTTCCCTCGCGTCACTGAATTCAGGCCGTGGCTGGGACTGTGCGGCTCGCGGCGGGCCAGCGACACACGTGCCACCATGTTGTGATTTCTTTCAGAGCGTCTTCGAATTCAACGATGTTGGCTCTACCCGACCACAAACAGCTCGCATAAATCGGCTATATGATAACCACTCGTCCCGTTTTTTTCTTTCAGAACTGATAACACATATTTGATAATTCACTAAAAATTTCACTATTTATTTTTCGTAGCTATGTCTAGTGATGAATAAGCCAAGGACAATAAAAATGCATTATTAATAACGGATAGAACAGAAAACATGGTAACCAATGCAATTCTGCTGGTTGTTACGAAGGTGACGAACTCTGGTCACGTTCACAAATATTACATGAAAGTTATGTTTGAACCATCTCAGAGATCTTGGCATTTTGTATAGGCATTTGACGAAGCACAACAGTCGTCCAATAGATTCCCCAGACAAGGTCCATAGCCACCCCTCCCATTCTCCCAAAAGATGGCACAGAAACAGGGCGCTGTGCTTCCGCTCCACTGACCCAGATGGAAATACTAACCCGGCGGGAATGCTGAATAAGGACTTCTTAGTCCCCGACATGCTCTTACAGCAGGTGATGCCGGCGGCGACATGTGACCTCAGAAGCTGGTGCGTCATCACAACAAAATGCATAGTATTCAGGGGCCGACGCAGACTCGAGGTTTGGGAGGCCAAACCCATGGCTGCCTTTCCTGCTGGGGGTGGGGAGGGGTGGGACATACGATTTGGGTGCTGGACAGACCTAGAATAAGCTACCTCTCCAAGTACATGATTGCTCTTCAGGGGAGGGGGAGGGGGTGGGAGCCAAGATTTAATTGCTTGACAGACCTAGTGTAAACACCTTTTTCAAAAATTTATTGGGCCTTTGGGGGGGGCAAAATATTGTTTGGCCCCCTTCCGGCACCTTGGGGGACATTGCCGGAAAGCCTCCTCCTTGCATCCGCCAATGATGGTTCGTGTGTTAATGGTATTGGCAGGAGGCGCACTAAGGGGCTGTTCAAATATGATGTCAGCAAAATTCGGGAGTCTCGGACTCCCCTCCTCCTTTGTCAGCAATCGTCAGTAAATGGCTGAACCCCTGTCCCTTTTGTCAGCAAGCATCAACAATTGCCACACCCCAGCTCTCGTCAGCAAAGCTTTCCTCCACCTGAAAACAATATTAAAGGCGATACAGGGGCAACAAGGAAACGATACAAAAGGTAAACAAACTTGCAAAATTTCTATTTCAAATTTTCGCGATTATTTGTTCGTGATATACTTAGGCACGGATCCGGGGGAGGAGAAAAGAATTTTTCCACAAAATCCCCTCTTTTCGCTGATTTTCTTCAAAATCTATTAATATCAGTGTATTGGCTCCATTTTACATCCAGATTTTGAGGAGGCAGGCCATTAAACATATTATCAAAATAAATATATTATCATACATAGGAAACTTTTGTGTGATTTTGTGTGACCAGTTATACTAATAACTTGATGTGAATTAAATGTACAGGCTGTGTTTTACAAACTGACCACTTGAAAGAATCCACTCGTATATCCGGGCTCTAACCAGGCCTGTACAGCTCTCGCTCGATAACACGATTTCAGGCCGGCCGATAATCTGCCCTCCGCTCCAACTACGCACGTCTGTCGCTGTGCTCTACCGCAATAGGAGGGACGTGCACCGCACGGCAGCCTCGCTGGTGCTGGGCGTCCCGCCAACACAACGCACTGCGTGACGGTGTGTTCCTCCCGACAACCCGCTTTCAGCAATGGCTTAGTTTCCATGGGCTAGAGGCGATCTGGATAGGGCTGAAGATCAGGATACACCGCCATTTTGTGCTTGGGACCTAGGTCATTAACAGCCATTCACTGGCCTATGTCCCAGGTAGAATTTCAATCGCGATCGGATGGTTTATCTCAATACATTTACGATCCTGATAGAGCTTTCGGAAATGGAAATCGGGTTTCAATCCGATTCTCGTCAGTCGGCATCCAACTAGATCTAGCAATATTTGTCAGCGTGATGGTAAATATTTTGCATACGTTGCAGAGGGTAAATGATATTAAACTACGTGTAAAGCTTTCTTTGCAAATGTTGGTGCAGAGAAAGTGAAGGAAGTGAGGAGAAACGTCATCAGTGCGTCGGAAAAGCAACCAAAATTAATATTGAAAACCTGTCGATCCGCTAAAGCTTTATCAGTTCGATCCACCTGCACACAACTCTGTCTCCAGAGGTGTCCAAGATCCTGGGGAAGTCACGTGACCCAGATCGCCTCGGAGCGTGGGCCAGGGAGCGACCATTGGAGCTGGTAGACACGTAAGCATGCCGTAGCGCGTGTGAGATGTTTCTTCTCCGGTTGAGGCCACAAAGCCACATAATCTCTCTCTCTCTCTCTCTCACTCTCTCTTATACCCATACGTGATGTATATGTATACATACATTAGATTACATACATACATTAGAGTTTGAAAACACAAAATCTTCAGGATAATTAAAAGTGATGGAAAAGCCGGAAAAAATATATGTTACCCATGTAACTTTTTGATCCGAAAGCTTTGTAACGGACCAGGCGCAACCGCGATAACTTGGGATATATTATAACCGGATCAATATGATGAACACTTAGGGAGCCCAGGACCAACTTTGCTAACAGCGTAAACCAGATTGGTTAATAAATGGATAAGTATTGAAAATAATATATAAGTACAGTCCCCAATGACTCTTTGGGAGAATAATAAATATGGGTAGCATGCAGAATCGTGATTGCTGATGCATGCCTCCGGTCCAAGTTCTTCATCAGAATGTGACAAGAATTCCAGCAAAGGGCGTCATTTCATGCAGATGCGTTCTATTATGCAAATATTATGTGATGCACATAAGCTCAGTGAGCTTTCCTCGACGGTAAATTTCCATTCTTAGAGGAATGGGATAAATTCACCAGTGAATCATCACCGTCAGTACAAGATACAGATTCAAGCACACGGCACCCAAAGTTTTGCAGTGAGTTTTCATCTTAGATATCATATCATCACCCAAACGTTTTGATTTTCCCTACGCAAGATGATCAGTTGTGGTGAAATAAGTGCAGCTTTCAGGGAATTCCAGATGTCGTGACGGCTTTGTTAACAAAGAGCACACTGCGATCCAATAAAACTAACTTGAAATCAACTTTGGCAGGTCCACATGTAATTTTGAATAGATGCAAATTCAGGAAGAGGGACCATTTCGTCAACACCAATGAGATGACAGAATTAAGAAGTTCAAAGCTGGAGGCCGCATTTAGGCTCGTAATTATGCCTGTTATAACTAAGCAGCTTATGCACGTCTAAAGATTTTTATTTGAACATCCATGGAGAAGGAGTAATAATTGTATTCTTGAACAAAATCGGCCAAAGAGGGCCCAGTAACATTTGTTTTATTTTATTAGCATACGATCATTGAAACAGAGTCAAACACATAGAGCCATCTAATTCATTACGCCACACAGCGCTCGGTTATACCTGCAGCCCACCAGGTCTAGATTCCGCCCAGGCCTGCTAATAACGGGCCCTGTGCACGCAAATGATAACAAACAAACGCCCACTCTGTCAATAGTGACATCGGGTGTGATTTTAACGGCACAAATCCGTGCCAGCCAGTGAGATGGCTTTCCAAGGCTAGAACCAATTTTAGTTACTCACAAAAGCCGTAGTATCTCTCTAGCAAATCCGTTCTTTCACAAACCAATCCCGGTTCTATCAACAACAACAAGGGCAATTGTTAAAAAGTAGTTTCACTGCCCTTCAGTCACAACATGTTTTCAGTGATTTCTTTCCGTTAAAAGCGGGTGAGATAAATCCCTTCAGGGGGTTGATCCAAAAAACCCACTCCTGATTACCTGGGGACGTTAACTGGAGCACACACAGGTTATGGCCAAGCAACAGTAAAAAGACCAAAATATGAAATGCCAGTATGATTGTGGTCGATAAATAGAATATGGAAATTCACTTGTTTATCAGAGTATTCCATTGTCTGATGGAACCAACCATAGCCTTTAACCCGCGCCCCACCGTGGGTCCGGCGCCACCTTTGCCCCATCGGGGGCCATCGATGGCCCCCTCTAACTCCGAAAATACGGTGGTTAGCGCAGATCTGCAGTGTACATTAGAAACCTCGCGTAAATTCAATAAGAAATTACTTGGCAGCTTCAAGCGTTCAGGTCAATGGTTGGACCTTCAGAGGTCAAGTTAGGTCACGACAGGCCATTTGCACTAAAATATTCAATGCTTAAGAAAATTGGGTATAACTCCTAAACCATTAGAGTTATTGAGATCTGGTAAAATACATTTGACAGGAAAATGTCATACCTTTCCCGCTATGTGACACGCAATGACCTTCCGCCAGTGGCTTGACCTGCAGAGGTCACCTCGTGACCTAATATGACCTGAGATCACGAAAGGTCAGAAAGAGACCTTGCCATATATCAAATGAAAGCCATTGACGAGACATACATGATGATGTTTGATTTAACGCCCTAGCTTAATTAGGTCAGAAGTTATTGTCAAAATACTGTTTTTGACCCTGGTGAACTTGGATGACCTCAGAGAGGTCAAAGGACAAATATAGTCCCTGGGATCCGTCAAAGGGTGTCCAAGAACGCTTTTTGTGAGCAATCTGAGCATTTGCGATTGTTTTGTGACTTTTCGATTATAAGACAGCTTTTCCCCATGCCTTTTCAATGCGAGAGGTCACCTCGTGACCTGACCTCAGGTCACGTAATCGAAAAATCCCGGATATACACCTTGTAGACACTGGAGGGTTCATGAAGCGTAGGAAGTTTCAAATCGATCGACTAAGAAATGTAGCACTTATAAGGGTCAAAATTTGAAGTGAGGTGACCTTGGTTGACCTCGCCTGGTGACCTGATCTTGGGTGACACGGGGTAAAAAATTTCAGGGATGGTGCGGAAAATAATGGGGTGAGAGATAGAGCCCTCAACAGCGGTGCTGCATCTTTTCGTTTTTCTGCTATCCCGAAAAACCTTAGGGGGCCATCGATGCCCCCGGTGGGGCGAGGGTTAAGCCAGAAGATGAGTGAAGGCGAATTCGCAAGGGATGTATGAAGTACTTAGTTGATTCGAGCATGCCAAGATGCTGTATCCAACTCCAATAACCAGTTTCAATGGAGGCAACTTCATTAACACGCGCAGTGGAGGGTCTGGCGTCAACGTGCAGTGGAGAGTGGCTCTAAACTAACCCCCCTGAGATCTAAAGAACCCAGAGGGTTAGTAAATTCTCATTCTGGCGTGTGTGGGGGCATTGGTGGTCTACATTTAAGTAAATTTTATTGACCTAGGTCAATATATTCAAGGTTAAACGAGGTCGTTAAGGTCAAACTTCGGCCGTGCGGAATGCCTTCGGACCTTTTGGGAGATGCCGTGATTATCTGAGAAAAGTCGGGAATACACCAAAAGCGGGCTACAGCCAGAGAGGGAAGGTCCAACAAAATGTTTTCTAAAAGTTTGAGGTTCAGATCTTTCAAGATCACTGACCTAGATCACTGACTGAGTTAGGGCTTGACCTCGAAAAATATATTTGACCTTGACCTGTGACCTTGACCTTGACATCGAGTGGCCACACCTATAGTCATAACATGACATACTTCATACTGAATAATACCATCTGACCACACCATTGGGGTCAATGAGCTTGACCTATGGCCTTTGATAACGACCTTCTTGTGACTTGACCTTGAAATTTAACCCATTTGTATGAGTTATCATGTCACCACTGCAGTGCACTGCAGTGGAGCCGAACTGGTGTGACCGCGTGATTGCAACAATGTAAAAATACAGGTCTGACTTTGAAAGCCAAAACAGATTGACCGATTTTCGAAATTCCATCGCCAATCGACGCGCCCGTGAATTTTCTCAAATGAAGCAAAACTACCTCTTTGGCGCCGAACGGTTCTCCGGCCATCTCGGGAAAACAGGTTGGAGGACACATTAGGACTGCGCTTGCGCGGTTTTTTTCTGGAGGCATGAAAAATGGTGGCGCAAAGCGCCGCCGTACTTGGCACACCTTACTCTTGATCAATTCTGCAACTTTATCCAAAATTTTAGGGTTGGGTCGTCTCAGGTCAGTCACCAGTGCAGGTCAAGTGGTCTCACCTCCAAAAATGTTTAAGGTGACAGAAGTAGGAAACGGGTAAATATGTCGAATTGAAACTTATACCACACAATGTGCCCGCCAAGTGTTACAACATATGATCCGGGATTTTTTATATCTATGACCTGGGGTCAGGCACGGATCGAAGTTCTTGGCTTTGATGATTGGTTTTGAAATTCCGTTGGTGACGCTTCGGTGCGTCCTGCCAGGAACTTCAGCGAGGCACAGCGAGGCACGAGTTAAATGTTTCCAACTAAGCTTCGAGCCATATAAGAACAACGCTACATCACCTGTTCCAGCCTGGTATCCTCCTGTCAATGTGTGTAAATAGCTCGGACTAAAGCCGTGAGATCAAAGGTCAAAGCATCCAGCACGCACAGACCGTCTCTTCACGGCCGTGGGATCGCTTGAAAGCATACGGAGCTGACATGAGGACCAATTCTCTTTCCGTCGATAGCATTACCACCGCATCACTGAATCCACCAATGGGCTCGGCTGACTCGGCGACGCTGCTGCGGGATGCCCGCTCGGACGCCGGCGGGCCCATTGTGGGAAACTTCACCCAGCCTCTCACCACATACAACACTCTGCTTTTGAATTTTGTGTGAGAGCTATTAATGCATAGTTGTATCTCAGGTTTTGACGATGCATTTAAAGTCAAGCCAACTTTTGAAGTTAGCGTCAGTTCGGTCGTCACTGATCCCAATTTGTCGTCGACACCCGAATTCTGTGGAGTCACGCGGTGTGGTGACTGCGCGCGAAGGGCGGGTCAGAGCCGGGGTGGGACTTCGATTGACACCCTTCCTGGATGACCTGCGCACCGCACGCGGAGGGCGACGGGACGGAGATTGCATTACGTGTCACGTTATTTCTGTAATATTCCAGGTCACGCTATATTTCGTGAGAGTGGTCGAAAAGTCGTCGGTTGTCCGAGAAATCTGACTGCCTTTTTCACGGTTTCTTATTAGTCACACATTCCAGCATACTTGTGGCGGAAACAGATGGACCAAGCTAACAATAGTTACTAATTTTGCTTGCTTTGATGAAAGGTGAAATAAACGGTGAATATATCAGAATGCTGTCTGCAGCAATCGTATTTAACCCTCGCCCCACCGGGGGGCCATCGATGGCCCCCCCTAAGGTTTTTCCGGGATAGCAGAAAAACGACGAGGTGCAGCACCGCGGTTGAGGGCTCTACCTCTCACTGCAACATTTTCCCATCATCCCTGAAATTTTTTACCCCGGGTCACCCAAGGTCAGGTCACCAGACGAGGTCAACCAAGGTCACCTCACTTCACCTTTAGAGCTCTGTAAGAGCTACATTTCAAAGTCGATCGATTTGAAACTTCCTACACTTTATGACCCCTCCAGGGTCTACAAGGTGTATATCCGGGATTTTTGATTTCGTGCCCTGAGGTCAGGTCACGAGGCGACCTCTCCCATTGGAAAAGCATGGGGAAAAGCTATTTCATGATATAAAAGCCACAAAAATGATTGCAAATACTCAGACTGCTCAGAACAACGTTTTTGGACACCCTTTCACGGATCCCAGGGGTCATATTTTCCCTTTGGCTTTTCCAAGGTCATCCAAGGTCACCAGAGGTCAAAAACAGTATTTTGACAATAACTTTTGACCTAATTGAGCTAGAGCGGTGAAACAAACACCATCGTGTTTGTCTTGTCACTGGCTTTCATTTGATATACGGCAAGGTCACTTTTTGACCTTTCGTGACCTCAGGTCATATTAGGTCACGAGGTGACCTCTGGCGGTCAAACCACTGGCGGGAGGTCTTTACGTTCCAGATAGCGGAAAAAGTACTGGCAATTTGCTATCAAATGTACTTTACCAGGCCTCAATAGCTCTAATGACATAAGAGTTATGCCCAGTTTGCTTAATCATTGCATATTTGAGTGAAAATAGCCGATCTTGACCTAATTTGACCTCTGGAGGTCAAACCATTGACCTGAGCACTAAAACATGCGAAGTAATTTCTTACTGAATTCACGCGAGCTTTCTATTGCACTTTGCAGATTTGCGCTAACGCCCATATTTTCGGAGTTAGAGGGGGGCCATCGATGGCCCCCCCGTGGGGCGAAGGTGGCGCCGGACCCCCGGTGGGGCGCGGGTTAATGCCAAATCTCAAACATGTCAGGCGTGTTCTGCAAAAACATTTCCACAGCACACCACTACAGTTCCACAGCGTTTTGAGTGGGTGTTCAAAATTTGCAGGGAAAAGGGGACGGCAGAGGGGAGCAGAGTATATTGACAGCAATAACAAACAGGCCCTAGCCCTAACGCCTTTGGCTCCGTACTTACCACAGGAACTCTGAGCAGTAAGTTGCAGGGGAGGGGTCACGTGACTAGCAAGCTCTCGAACAACTGCCCACGTTCCAAGTAGAGATCAGAATGGCACAAAATTCTAGCATCCATCTAATTCTATCGTAGTGTTGATATACGTATGATATATTGATGAATATTTCCCTAGTCCGTCCCGTCACGAATAAAAACGGGACAATTTGCCCCATCCACTGCCTTTTCATCCTGTTCAGTAATTTCCATCTCGTTCGCAAGCCCATACATATCTCTATTGCTAACCTTGCAGTCACCCCTTGAACAAATCTGGGTCAATATTTAAACGCAATGGAACCCTGCATCAGTGGTCTGTAATGCATGCACAAAATGCAGCCGTTTCCAAGCAACCTTCTCCAAATCCCTGTAAAAATGTTTCCAATACTGCTACTTGGAAACTTGGTTTCATGTCTGATTTGCAAAAGGAGACTAAATAATGACACGAATACTTATGGTTTCCGAGTTCGGGTGCGTGCAGTTCATAGGTTCAGATGAGAAAGTTGTGAAGAACAAATTTGTAAAGTACAGCCAATTTTCTACAGTGTGCTTTATATGTATGCCTTTTTAACAGTGGGGATGAAAGACTTTGATCTTTCACTTAGGTTTACAGAGCATTTCATCCTTGATCAAACATGCATGCATTTCTCTGTCTGCTACCAGTACTTCCCGTAGTTTACTCAAGCGCACTACCACCACGCTCAGCTGCTCACTCTCTGGAATCGGATATGAGGCGCTTGCATTATTTAGAGCGCTTACTCACAAACTCTAAGCTTGGACGGAAAATGCAGGTGGAAAGAAAGCATATCACCGAGGGAAATTGTTATGGGGCATCGTAGTGCAGGCTAGAGGTGTGCTGCAAATTATAGCGTTGCATGCCAAAGGAATGGCTTCATAAACTCACCTTTATGTTTCCGCAGGGCTCACAAAGAGCCATCTGTTACCAGAGACCTTTTCAAAACTCAGCTGACTCAAGGGACAGCTTCGCACAAATCTACTCAGAGCGATTGCTTTAGATAACGCACGGATTAAAACGTTCTCTAACAAACAATTTTACCGCACGCTTAAATGGAAAACCAAGGATTTTAAGACACTGTTAGCGCAGGATGTGTTGCCTTGCTATTTTGTCCATACACCAAACGGCAGAATCTCTACATCCGCAGCGTCGTCCGCGGCTCGCCGGGTCCCGCGGCTGTTCACATGACGAACGGACGACCGGGGATGCGGAGTGGGGAGGGGTGAGGTGAGCGCGTGCTAGCACGGGGCACGGGCCGGCACCGGTCGATGTCGGGCAGCACTGTCGGCGTTAACCGCCCAGCTGGCCCGAGAACGGCCACCAACCAGCAGGGGTCGACAGTTCAGGAACAACAACCCAAGTACAACCCACTCACACTCTTTATGTTCAAGGACTCTCCACTAAAACTCAGCGTTTTCGCTTGCACAAAAGTGGCATGTAGAATCTACAACCCGTGAAATTGGAATCAACTTTGCAGACAAAAGCGTAGAGACTATCCACCAAGGGTGCCATAAAACGATTCAAAAGGTCAGAGAAGGCACTTCTGGCTGTTCAACCAGCCATATTTCCGCCGCAGACCCGCGGAACTATTCATGACGTCGTCTACTGGGAGGACGGCGCTGATGCCCCGGCCATCCGGCCACCGGACGCTCGGGATGTGTCGCGTGTGTGCGGCGGCAAGGCCAGACGTCTCCTGCCAGGCTTCGCATCATAGACCGACAATCAACGACTCGATCAGCAATCTGGGAGAGGAGCTGGGACAGATTTATTGTGAATCAGATGGATCAATGCATCAATGCAAAACAGACAAAAAAATACTGGACAGGAAAGAAAGTGTCGCCAAGGGTCCCTAGCATTAGGGCCAGGGGTGGATCCAGGACTTTGCTAAGGGGGAGGGGCAAAAACTCGGGGGGCGACCAATCTACCATCTAGGGGGTGACCCTTGGTATCATAAAGGGCGTTTTTGTGACACTCTTTGCCTGCTGTCGATGCTGCTTCAAACAGCGCTGACAAAGAACTGGCTAGGAAACGGCAGAATTTCCCCAAGGTGTCTCTGTTCAAACAAATAATAGTGAAACAGGGCATCTCTATCTAGATTACTTTTTGAAGTCAAAACCGGGCTCCAGAAATTTTGAGAATCTGTTTATGTCGCCAATTCGCCAAGTCTGCGCCCAGAAAATACTGATAAATCTACAATGTTCTAAGTGAGAGCGACCTTTTTTTATGCATTTGTAGGGGAGGCAAGCAAAACTCTACTGGTGCCTCTTGCGGAGTTTTCAATTTTCATACAGATGACGAAGGAACTTTACATTTTAGTCTGGACACGACCCTTCTTTAAGGGCCAAGCAAAAAAAAACACCTCGACAATACTGGTAAGTGATAGAGGTCTTAATAATTGTTGGGGTTTAACGACGCACCAACTGGCAAGGTTATACAGCGTCACCAACTCCCGCCCTATTGGGAGGGATTTGGGGATCAGATCGACTTATTCAGAAGCTCCGCCGGGACTTGAACCCCGGACCGGTGGCTTAGTAGACAGACGCGCTATCCACTAAGCCACCCAGCCCGATAACGGAGGTCTTAAACAGCATACAGGCTTATCAGTAGATTCGGAATATTCTTGAAAAAAGGATAGGTATTTGTCAACGTGCTCAAACTCTGCTTCATAGGAAACGTGATTTTACCAATCGGCTATTGAATCGTAACATGTTCTTGTTGCAATAGACACCACAACCACACATCGGACGGACACACAACCATATATCGGGCGGGCATGAGTGTGCCCTGGGGGATCCTGAGTAGTAACTGAGCAAAATATGAAACAATCGATATCCAAAGTATACACTAAATGAGCGTGATGGAACCAATCGATATCTAAAGTATACACTAAATGAGTGTAGGACAACTTTACCACTGAAAGCTGAGGGCGGCCCATGTTGCAGCGGTGCGATCTAAGGCTAAAAGGACGGCCAATCACGAAATAGGGGCACACAGCCACAAATTTTAAAGTGAGGTGAGCCAAGGCTGCTGCAAGATCCGAAAATGGTGGGAAAATAACAATTCTTCAGGTTTAACGACGTAACAACTACCAGGGTTATACAGCGTCGCCAACTTGTACCCAGTTCTGAGGTATTTGGGGCATCAGTTCAACTTGTTCAAAGGCTCTGCAGGAGCTTGAGCCCCGGACCCGTGGCTCATACTACAAGTACGCTATCCACTGAGCCACGCACCCCTGACCAGGGGCGGACGCAGACCCGAGTTTTGGGGGGCCAAACCCATGTCTGCCTCTCCTCCGGGGCGGGGAGCGAATATGTTTTTGCTCTACAGCCCTAGTGTAAACACCTTTTTCAGTGCTCGACAGGCCTAGTATAAGCTACCTCTCCGAGTACATGATCGCTCTCGGGGGGGGTGGGAGCGAAGATTTTTTGCTCTAAAGACCTAGTGTAAACACCTTTTTCAAAAATGTATCCGGCGTTTGGGGGGCCAAAAATATATTTTGGCCCCCATCCAGCGTTTTGGGGAGGCCATGGCCGGAATGCCCTCCCCCTGCGTCTGCCAATGCCCCTGACAATGGTGGAAAAGGGGCGCCCCTATGCACTAGAGAGCAGCCTAAAGTGGATGAAAGTGATACATCTTGCAGTGCAGTGCTCTAGAGCTGACAATGGGCGGTTAATCATGAAATAGGGGCGCCGAACCACGAATCAAAGGGCGACCAGAGGTGAATGAGGGTGGTCCACATTGTATTGGGGCGCCCTAAGGCTTCGCAAGAGTAGCCAATGGTGGAGAAGGTGAGTGCAGTCATGCAGAAGAAGGTGGCTTAAAGTGGATGAGTGCAGTCCATGTTGAAGTGGGACACCTGAGGGCTGGAAAGGGGCAGCAAATCGTCATAGCCGGGCGCCCAACCTCAAAGTTGAGGGCAGCCGGAGAAAAATGAGGGCGGTCCATTTTGAAGTAATGCACCCTGAGGCTGTAAAACAGCGGTGAATGGTGGGGAAGGGCATAAAATATTGAATTAGAGAGTGGTCTACATTGCAGTCCCCCAATGACTGAAAAAGGTGGCCAATCGTGAAATAGCAGGCTCCCAACCACATAATAGAAGACAACCAGAGACAAAAAGAGCAGTCCACCTTCCTAGGGCGGCGAAAGGGCGGCCAATAGTAAAGAAGAGGCGAACAATCACGCAGAAGAGGGCGGCTAAAAGTAGCTGAGTGTGGTCCATGTTGCCATGGGGTGACCTAGGGATGATAAAGGGCGACCAATCGTGAAATATGGGCGCCACTCCCACAGAACAGAGGGCGGTTGGAGGTGCGTGAGGGCGGCTCACGTTGCATGGGGAGACCTAGGGCTGCTGCAAGACCGGTCAATAGTGGAGAAGGGGCGAACAATCATGTCGAAGAGAGCTGCCAAGAGAAGAGGAGGCTGTTCCATGTCGCAGTGGCGCGTCCCAGGCTGAAAAAGGGCATCCAATCGTGAAATGTAGTCACCCAACCACAAAGAAGAGGGCGGCCAAAAATCGATGAAGCGGTCCATGTTCCAGTGAGGTACCCAATGGTATATGCCTGGATAGCCGATTCAAAATTAGGGGTGGCTCACAGTAATCAGCGGGGGGCGGCCCTTGGGTCTTAAAAGGGGCCTCTTGGATCCTAAGGGGGCGACCACTCCTTTCGCCTCGCCCTTTGATCCGTCTCTTGTGTAGGTATACCCCTCCTCGCACTTTTTAATAATGTTCACGTATTTCTAGCTTGTGACCACGCTTCCTAAAAGAATAATGAGCTCCTGGAAACAAATACAGCTGCTGTGATCCTGAACTCTCTGCGTGTCCTTTCTTTTTATAACTGAAACAGGGCTAATATCTCCAGAGACTTCTTTGGAATCTCTCGTGCAGTTTCCTCAGCCTAACGTACCTTCTTTGTTTTCCACTCTTACGCAGTTGGAAACAAACGAGAGTGTGCTCCTCTTTCCGGTACACAAACAAGACCACTTCGGGAGATTCATGCATGAAACAATCAATTTCACTTGTTTTTAAAACATGAAGAAAACAATGACAACTGTCCTGAATGACACTTGTTTCAAAACGGGTTTAAAACAAAATAGGGTGATACATTACACGATTTTTCTTCTAGATTGTATCAAAGTGAGAACAAAGATGATGAGAGAGGTGGTTTCTACTGGAGGACGTAACACTCCAGTTATTTCGAATACACTTGTGATATCATGGCATTGCTGGAGCTACGACCTTAACCTGAGACCATAACCTGAGTCCTCACCGGCAAAAGGCAAGGGGGCCAGCCAATCTTCAACTTGTTGCGGACAATAATTTATCTTCTATAACCAAAAACGCATCGGATTTTGGCCCACTGTTACCGTTCGGGCTGCCTGGCTACAAAAATATTCGATTTCTTCCAATTCTCCCACCACACCATCTGAAGTGTTGTTTAAAAATGTTTTGGGAAAGGGGCGATAGCGGGCAATTACATAAAAAAACCTTCGGGCACCCGGGACATGGGCCCTAGACCTTGTCCGCTTGACTCCGTACTTAACGCAACGTGGGTCTTCGTTTTTTCTTCATGACACTTTTAAACATTGTACCTTCTTAAGCCTTGGACGCACAAGACGCACAATTTATGTTGAGAGTGTATTGACTTCAGAACATATACTGGTTACGTTCGTGTCTGAGCCAGATGAGAGTATACGGTCAACTATGTCATTTTATGCATTAGTCCATTTACATTACTTCAAGTGAAATATTGACTCACCCCACCACACTTAACAGCATAGCAGTTTCTGAACGTAGACGAGAAATTGCAACTAAAGCTCGTGAGACTCAACTTAGGCATTCAAAAATGTATTGCATAAGATTGGGTATTGTTTCCAACCTCCGCGGACGGGGGCGCAGTAGTGGAGTGGTCAGCGTAGCTGTCTGCCACGCAGCCGACCCGGGTTCAAGGCCCGAAGGCTTCCCTGAACAAGGAGCAAGCTGGCTCCGGAGAAACCCTTCCAACAGGGAAAGAGTTGGCGACGCCATATGACCCTGGCCGTTGGTGCGTCGATAAGCCCCAATAATTATTATTAACCTCCGCGGACACGAGATGCTTCTTTCCTTGTTTATGCAGTTAGGTGGTTGTCTGATTTAGAGAGTACGTCCTGAACTGGGTATCTGAGCGGACGTCCAATCCTATCCACTGATTGGATTGGATTGAACCTGATTGACCGGGGACTTAGAGCAGTTTGGATCTGGATATAGTTTTGAAATACACTTTTTGTTGATTTAATCGTATTTTTATGGATCAGGTTGGGATTGGCAATCGTGGTCCACAAACAGATTGAGTGGGATTGGTCGGAAACAACTTTTGATTTGGACCGGATTGATCTGAATGTTTTTGACTACGACGCACTCTACCTTGATTGTTCATTGTACACTCCCTCACCTCATCATTTGATATGTATGCTGTATGAAAAGCGGATAGCAATACATTAACATCTGGACAATATCGCTACTAAGCATCATCATTCATAGATATTAGTAAACATTCTCACCATCGAAATCAGGGTGGGTACTAAAAATAGAAACATTACAAAAAAGCACATCAATTATATGCGTCATGGTACTTTTCGCAGAGACCAGCGTGAGAGAAGACGGGTCCTTCGCGGGGGCGTGATTCCCGCTCTTGCCCCTCCCTTCCACCTCCACATAATCAATAGCACTTCCGGCTCAGTACTCTGGCTTAATGCACCAACGCAATCTCTACAAGCACCCCCACTATACAAAACAATCAACCGGCGGCGGCCGACTGGACATCCATTCAAACACGTGTTGGCTGCAATCCTTCGCGGCATTCTTGGACGTGTTGGCGAGTGAGACGCGAGGGAGACAGTACCCTGGAGGTGTGAGCCATCAGTCAGCTGGTTACCACTGGTGAGATCATTTGGTAAACATGCCAGCCCTCGGCGCTGCGTTAACCAACCCATCAGCGAACAGGAAAAGAGCTGGGCTAATGGTACATAAAGTGGGGCTGCGAGCGATGGCCAGGGCTTTGTTCAATCGAAGCACCATAACTTTCAACGTCGAGTTTCAAAACAGGAGGATATTTCTTAACGTTAAAATTAGAGAAAAGCACCTTGCTATCTTGCTATCTTGGAGTCGAGTAGCTCTGGGTCAGTCAACGAACGGATTATACACTTGTTTCGGTTTTATGGAATAACAGGACCTGGAATCTGCCTCAAATCGTGATATTCTAGACCTAACCTTTCCTGGATACGCTTGCCTTACAGCATTTCAAATCCAAGCCTCTTTTCTAGACCGTTTAAGTATTTTGTGAAGTCCAGGGAGGTCTGCAGAAATCTGGAGATAGAACTGTCAGCTAGCATTTGTTGGAGCTCGGCAGTTACTAGCCACGGGAAGGGGACGGAGTCTGGAACATATGAATTGGTGACAGCTGAAAGCTACGGCCGCCACAGCTGGCCGCTTCACCAAAACAGGAGCTCTGTGGTGAAATTCACCAAGTGGGAGGCTGTAATAGCCAACGGAGCTAAACAGCTGTGTTCAAGGATATATATTGCACGGACACTAATGATATTACCACTATTGACTGAACCCTACGGCGTCGAAAGTAGGGGGAATAGGAGGATGGGGGAGGAGGATGCGTCCCTCAGCAAGCTGCATCAGAAAATCGCCGATTTCAGCTAGCGTAGAAAATGTTAAGATTTAACCCGAGCCCCACCGGGGGTCCAGCGCCACCTTTACCCCGCCGGGGGCCATCTATGGCCCCCTCTAACTCCGAAAATATGGAGGTTAGCGCAAATCTGCAACGTGCATTAGAAAGCTCGCGTGAATTCAGTACGAAATTACTTCACATGTTTAAGCGCTCAAGTCAATGGTTTGACCTCCAGACGTCAAGTTAGGTCACGATAAGCTATTTTCACTGAAATATGCAATGCTTAAGAAAACTGGACATAGCTCTAACGCCATTAGTGCTATTAGAGATCTGGTAAAGTACATTTGATAGGAAATTGTCAGTCCTTTTTCCGTTATGTGAAACGTAAAGACCTCCCGCCAGTGGTTTGACCTCCAGAGGTCACCTCGTGACCTAATATGACCTGTGGTCACGAAGGGTTAGAAGGTGACCTTTCCGTATATCAAATAAAAACCAGTGACCAGACAAACACGATAGTGTTTGTTTCAGCGCTCTTGCTTAATTACGTCAAAAGGTATTGTCAAAATACTGTTTTTGACCCCTGGTGACCTTGGATGACCTTGGAAAAGTCAAAGGGAAAATATGACCCCTGGGATCCATAAAAGGGTGTCCAAAAACGCTGTTCTGAGCAGTCTGAGCATTTCAAATCATTTTTGTGACTTTTAGATCACAAGACAGCTTTTCCCCATGCTTTTCCAATGGGAGAGGTCGCCTCGTGACCTGACCTCATATCACGAAATCGAAAAATCCCGGATATACACGTTGTAGACCCTGAAGGGGTCATGGAGTGTAGCAAGTTTCAAATCGATCGACTAAGAAATGTAGCTCTTATAGAGCTCCAAAGTTGAAATTAGGTGGCCTTGGTTGACCGCGCCTGGTGACCTGACCTTGGGTGACCCCGGGTAAAAATTTTCAGGGATGGTAGAAAAATGATGAGGTGAGAGATAGAGCCCTCAACCGCGGTGCTGCGTCTCTTCGTTTTTCTGCTATCTTGAAAAAACCTTAGGGGCGGGCCATCGATGGCCCGGTGGGGCGAGGGTTAAGACAAGAGTACGTGCGGACATCACAAGGAGAACAAGACACAATGTTCCTATCTTAGAGAAGATAGTTATTTCAGATGGGATATATATTCTAGAGAAGATATACAGTTTTTTTCTAACGATGACATCGCTCTTTAACCCTCGCCCCGGTGGGGAGTGTTTGAATACCCCCCTCGAGTTTTCCCGGCGACACGAAAAAACGGCGGCGCGAAGCGCCACCGTACTTGGCACACCTTATCCTTTGATCTATTCCCGAACGTTTCCAAACATTTTAATGTTGGGTCATTTCTGGTCAGGCCACGAGTGCAGGTTAAGTGACCTCACCTTAATGTTTTTTAAGGTGGCATAAGTATGAAATAGGTGAATCTATCGGATTGAAACTTATACCCAATAATGGGCCTACCGAGTGCTACAACATATATTTCTGGATTTTTTCTTATGGATGACCTAAGGTCAAGTATGGATCATGAACTCCCCATTGGAAATACATGGGAAAAACAGAAATTGGGATGTATTTGTGTAGATACGGCTGATAATACCTTTATATTCTCCCAATGTTAGTATCTTAGGCCCCTTTCCACTTCCACGTTGCCATTTTTTACCTGTGACCTCTGAGAAGTCATCTGGGGCTATTTAAGCAGTTTTCAGACTTAGATCAACAACTTTGCATGAAATGATGATAAAGCCTTTATTTTGATACTATTGTGTTCAAATTGCTATTGCGAGTCGGTTGATATGCATATTGACTATACTAGGTTAAAAGGTGACCTTGACATGGCCTGAGGTCAGGTCATTTTTGGGTTTTGATCTAGTATGGTCATATTATACAGCATTCGATTCACCGTAACGAGAGAAAGCGAATAGTGCCTAGAAAATGATTCTAACTCAAATCTGTCCGACGCCAGAGCCCAATAACTCTACTCAAAATCCCACTTTCTTTGACCTGTCATGACCTCAATTTTGACCTGGGCCAAAAAGTGACTATTATAGTTTCCTCATGAATGAATTTGAATTTGAATCATGAATTTGTATGAGCTATTCACCAGCGTTTGCGTTTGTTCGCTATCCCGCATAGGGGCTAAGTTCGAGGGGGTGTTCAAACACCCCCCACCAGGGCGAAGGTGGCTCGGAAGCCCACCGGGGCGCGGGTTAAATCGCGCATTGACGGGGGTCTGAGCCACCTTCGCTTTGATGAGAGGGCGGGTTCCCACCCTAAGATCTCGAGAACCACGCTAGATAGCGAAAAACAGTAAACGACGTTGGGTAGCACATATACTTCTCTATAGAAAATATTTGAATCTTGTCAAGTCACATTCTAGGTCACTAGAGGTCAAAACATGCCGTCATGGGGATAACATGTAAATGAAGGTTTTCGGTAATTTACATCGATGAGAAAAACCCGAAGGGCTGCTCAAACACCCCCCTACCGGGGCCAGGTTTAAGCTGGGATAGTATGGCAGGCTAATATTCTTACAAACATAAGCCAGCTAAAACAAGAACCTAACTTTTCCCTAGTTCACCTTTAGCTTCTTACAGCTGCACTCGTTCTGCTCGGACGGTGGACTTGGCCATCTCCTCTGCTGAAGTATACCAATAACGCCAGGATTTGTTCGGTGATATTATGATTTTGTGGCGGCCGGCACGCGACAGACGGGCGCGGGGATTGAGCGGGAGCGATGGCCGGCACCGGATGACCTTTCGGCCGCCATATAGCAGACGGCAGCAGAGGGCCTCGGGCTGTGCTTGGTCGCGTGCGTCTGATGGGATGCAGTCATGCCCTGATGACCACACTGGTAGAGGGCATTGTTTTCCAAAAATATGGCGGAGGTAGGCAGCTTCTCAACGTCATAGTTTACTATTCGAAACCATGGACTAATAATATCAAGCCTATCGTGTTATGAGTTACGCGGCACGCACAAATATTTTCAAATGAAATATATAAGACTAGGACAACAATTCTATGCACTATTTGATCAGCACTACCGTGGACTGTCTTGGTCAGAAGAATATCCCGATTCCTTCGTCAAGTGAGTAGGGCAAACAATTATGGCTGGAGATCTCTTCTCGATCCAGGGGGGGTTCCTGGGTGGGCTAACGCTGGCACTGCAATAGAAGCCCCATATAAAGCCTTTGGGAGACCCAAAATCCAGCGGGGTCCTGACCCCCCAACCCCCCCTCCCTGGATTTCCACCCATGCAAACAATGCTATGATGGTTTTTCTAGTCAGATAAAGCTTGCAACTGCCTGAGTATTTGTACACATCGTGCGATGAATTTTTTTTAAACAGCTTTTCCCTTCCCTATTTTCTTGTGAATGTCTGCTACTCATTGGCATTCTAAAACATAATACCACGGGTAGCTGTTTCGTCGTGCATGTAAAATAATTCTAAACAAACAGCAGATGCACTTTCCAATTTTCTTTTTACAAAGCGACTTAAGGTGAGACGATGTTCGAGAATTTTCGCTCGCGCGTGGCAGCGGGGACGTGAGTTCGCGGCCGAGCGTCGTCGTACAGCCTTTGACACGTGCTTGCCTTAGCAGGCCTTGCCTGCGTCGCGCTGAGCCGGGGTGACCCAGTGTCAGTCCCCTTGCCGGGAATGTACGCCCAAAGCTGGCCGGTGGTCCAAAAGTGCCTGCGTTCCACGGCGCTGAGGCCAATGGAGCCGTGAAAATCAGCGGCGTATGCCAGGGGTTAAGCCCCCTCCCCCGAAATGTCAGAGTGCCTATAGTAACTGCATAGCCAGAGGCTGTTCGAGGCAATGGCGAGGGAGACTAGAGCCCGCTAGCTTCCCCAAATGAAGTACTGAATCCACTGATGAGAATAACTGCAAGGCTCAGTCCAAATTCCTACCGACGTAATAGGAAATCGTCGATGAAACATACAGTAGCATGTTAAACATTGCTCACGCATTTCTTTGGAATTCATTAAACCAGATTTGGCTGCCAGCGATGGCAGTTACCGCTCGGTAATGCAGAGGTTTTTACCACGTCGGCAGAACGTTGCACTCTCGAGTGCCGGTGGACCGAGGGCTAAGCCATAAAAGGGTGTCAATCACGATACTCAAGCTGAGACTTAAGCTTTAAAAAAATTATACAGTGCCTAGCGCAGGGGATGAAAACGGCAGACGTGTTGACGATCAAATGTCAAATATCGAAGGCTGTCGTATTTAATAAGGTCAATGCCAATTTAAGGTGTTTACCTACTGAATATAACTGCATTGTAAAGAATGGTTCATTCATTGCAAAAACAAAACGGGGCAATCAAATCTCTGACTTCATAATGTGGCTTAGTAAACATCATCGACTTATAAGAAATGGTGCCTCTGTTGTAAGCGCATCCCAAAACCACCGTATACCAGCTTCGACGAAAAATTAAAACCGACCCACCGAGTGTTCGAACCCGGTAGCCATTCGTTATAAGCCAAACGTCTAGCAATTGAGCTTACCAACTCCCGCAAAATGGCGCGTAGGGATCATTTCCATATAAATATATATTCAATTAATGAATCAACGAATTCCACTAAAAAATGGAGAGACCAAATGATGGTCGTTTTAATGGAAAAACAAACTGCCGGCCTTGCTAATATAAATTTGAATCACGCTGAGAGATACTGTTACGCTGCGCTTTATTGTATGCTGTCATGTGGTTCTGAAGTGGTCGCTCTTATAAAAAGCCTGTATAAAAATAATAATAATGATAAAAAGCCCATTCCATGCGGCAGTATTTAACAGTTGCGCGCTGCCGCTGCCGTTAGCGGCTTCACTGCTGTAGGTTGGCTGGCCAGCAGGGGATGCACCTGCTAAACATCCCATTGACGTCCATTTGGAAGCCTGTTCGCCACGGAGCTATTTTATTATATCTTATTTTCGGGGTAATCGTAAGAGTTGAAATATTCCAGACATGAAGGGAAAAGTTGGTAGCAGATATATGCAACGTGATCCGGGGAGGAAAAACGACTAAAGCTGCTAAATATGTTTTAATCAAATTATTTGGGGATACGCCGTTGGTGCTGAGGTGAGGTATTCAAAGCTTGGATTATTCGCCTCTCAATGCAAGTCAAGGGACAAGGCTGTGTTATCTGTTCTTGTTAATCACGGTAATCACTCAGCAAAGTCTCAGGTTTTCTGAGTATTTTTTTCTTGGACCCGCTGGGTCCACTCGGATTTTGCACAGCTATTTTCTGTCGCACTTTATGTTTCAATGTTCAATGACTGTCGCGGTCCCTGGTTGGCGAGTTGCCGATTATTTCAAACCCTGCCCGTGCGTGGTAGCCCAGATAGAACTTTCGAGTTGCTTGAAGTTCACGATGGATTGCAGAAAACTCAACAAGTTTTCGCTGTAGTGAGAACCAACTCTGGGCGCAAAGCCTCTGCAAATTCCTGACCAAAAGCGAAGGCTGAAACTGTGTGAGGGGTTGGAGGTTATTGATTGAATTAATAGTTTGGTCCCAGGCAAGGTGTAGATGAATAGTGGTTATTTATTTCCACACAGTGAAGTGGGATGTGCTAAACTAATTGTGTTGCAGTAGCGTTGGACACTATTCTGCAATATAGCGAGCCACCGAGGGAGCATTAAAAAGGATCCCTAAATGCGTGCAGACTGGAGTGAATAGGCCGGATTTTTGGGCGATTTAGGATCGGGATAAGCACGTCGATGTCTTTTTAGCCAGCTAGCCTTGTTTTCCAACGGAAAGCTTCCTAAAGGTATGCTAGAATCGTTTGCTATCGATTTCCAGATACCTGTGACATTTGTTGGGCTTTGGGTATGAAATGGGACGAGACGAGAACACTTACCAATACATTTCCCGTAACGAAATCGAACGATACGGACTTAACCCGTCTCCGCCTTGCGGTCTGATCGGATCACTCCCCGGGGTATTTGCGAATTATTCCGAGCTGATTTGAATGGTAGGCGCATTGTTTCGCATGCCCCTCAGACAATGAATTTTACAACTTATAGCCGAAAATTGGTGACATATAGGTCAGGTCAACAAGTTACAGCGTCATTTTTCAATGGTAAGTTCTTGGAGAACCTGCTGCAGATGGGGCACCATGCTGGATATCAAGGGAAATGACCTAATGCCCTAAATGATCAAAGTCTTGAGTAAAAGGCGGCAGCTGTGAGAAAATCCATAAAAACTGAAACCAACCATGAAAACGCCCTAAAGGAAAAAAGAAAACTTTTAAATACTTTGAATTCCACAAAAGATACTTGCGGAGACACCGTGGAAGTGAAATGAGTGAAAAAACCCCGAATAGACCTAAAATGGACACAAAAGCACAGATCAGACGTGGCTACGTCAGAATGAACTAAAACACTGCTAAAAAGAGCCAAACTTTGTGGGAAAACAAAAATTATGTGCATGAACTAAAACGCTGTATGTGAACTAAAAATCGGACAAATTACACCTCTAGCTGCGCTAAAAAGCATAAAAACAAATCTCAAAAACATGAGACGGTCTAAAATATTTGTCTCAAGTTGTGGTGATGTGAAAGCATACATCTTCTGAGATACTTCAACCATCTCCCAAATAGCATTGCATCCATTCAGTTTTTATTCTACCAGTGCGCTCCAGTCTTCCCCCCCGTCCTGCTGGGTGTGGTTGGACTATGGATGAATTCTGGTAAGAAAGAGTAGGTATTCCTGTAATTGGCGCCAGGATCGTGATTTTGTCTCACTGGCAGTTGGCTGCCCTTGGCTGTTGTGTCTCCTACCCGGGCAGTCGAGTTGCAACTTATTGCTTCCCACGCTGATCTCCCCTTTACATCTATTCACTGATCCAGAGCAATCTCAACGGTTGGCGAGACAGTGTGATTAATTCAAGTCGAAAGTGGAAGACTAAACAAATGACCAGCCATTACGTTGGGGTTTCGGTCTGCCGCGCCCGCTGCCAGCTGACTCACCTCGAGGCCTTGTTTAACCCTAGCCCTACCGAGGGCATTTTACACTCCCGCCCAGCAAGGGGTATTTTTACATCCCCGCCCTACCCAGGGTATTTTACACTCCCGCCTAGCAAGGGGTATTTTTACATCCCCGCCCTACCCAGGGTATTTTACACTCCCGCCTAGCAAGGGGTATTTTACACCCCTGCCCTACCGAGGGTATTTTACACCCCCTTCCTACAGAGGAAATTTTACACTCCCACCCAACACGGGCTACTTTACAACCCCGCCCTGCCGAGGGCATTTTACACTCCCGCCCAACACGGGCCATTTTACAACCCCGCCCTACCGAGGACATTTTACACTCCAGCCCAACAAGTGGTATTTTACACCCCCGCTCTCCAGGGGAGGGTCGATTCAAGCCTCCTCAGCCGTTTGTAGCCATGACATATATTCGCACACACACAAATAATTATGTTTAACAAGACACGACAAACAATTAAAACATCCGCGTTCAAGTCCGGCGGTGAGCGCCGCACGATACCCCTGAGATCAAATATGAGCACAGGCCGAATAAAAGAAAAGCCTCAGAAGAGTAGCAATGGGAGAGTGACGGGAAGAAGGCAAAGGAAGTGTTGCGAGAGATGTGGTTCCGATGAGACTGAGAGACGGTGGGAGAGACGCGATACCATGTCGGGCTGCGAGCCCCGTGAAAGCTAGCTCGGGTGGCGAATCGAGTAACGCGGCGACGACGGGTCCGCAGCGGGGGGGAACGGGCGAGCTCGACGGAAACCCACGGGGCACGCATTCCCCTAGCAACTAAGACAGATAGAAAGACCTGTTAAGTTGCAGCGAGCGTACTTGTAACAGTTAGCGATATGCGGGGATGTAAGTATCAGGATAGGAGGCAGGCTTTTCGCCATTCCGCACTTTTCATTCACAAATGTTTGTTTGTTCACAAAGAGGAAACTTTAAGGTTTTGTGAGCAGCTAGAACGGGGGATAAGTCAAGCTTGAACCTGGATCGACCGGTGACCTTGAGAGATAACATGGATGAACGGATTGTGTTCAAACTAAATAAAGCAGCCATAACGCAGTTTTGCGCAAACATCTAGTTAGGGGTCGAAAAGTCTGCAAACTTGACAACAATGTTGGTCACAAAGTAGACTAAGTCGGTGACAGAAACGGCGAGATTGTGCTCGCGTGAGAAGTTGACGCTCAGTCTGCTAATAGGTGTGCCTCAGTCTGCCTACGCTATTTGGGATTTATAAGTCCTTATAGTCCTGACTCAGAGGATCTGACAAATAATCTAATTTTGGTGCTAAAGCCAATATTCTTGGTTATAGAAGTTTGGTTCTAAGTTCTGTAGGCGAAACCTGACACTTTTTCCGACCTCTGCATTTACTCACAGAATATCATTGAAACGTATTTTGGGAAATTTTCAGTATTTCGATCAACTGCAGTACCAGTAAAACGGTTTTTAATTTGTTTGAATGTTTCTGCATATACTATTCCATCTATGAGTAGCTCATTTCAGGTCTCTGACCTTTTCCGAATGTCAGTCATGTGATCGGGAGCTGATCTGTTGGGATATAGCTATCAGAATAGGAAGCGAGACCATCCCCATTTTTTTACATTCCATGCAGCACAATTTCCACTTTTGGTCTCAATGGGAAAGCTTAAAAGTTTTGTGAGCAACTAGAGCGAGAGATAACAAGCCCAAATCTGAAGAGTCTTTGACTGGAGGGAAGGTGGGCTCGTGTAAGCGAAAGATCAAAGTTTCGTTGGCACCGTCGGTTTTTGTCAGGGACGGCTCTGGTGAGCGATGACCCGTGAAGTTAAACCGTGAATATTACGCTACGACGGCTTTGGATTAGATCTCATTGATTTGGACTGGCTGATGGATGACATTATCAGCTCAGGAGGTTTTCCGAAAGCCCAGCACATTTTGAATAACGAGGGGTCGTGGTAAAATCAGAATTTATGAGCTGGCATAAGAACGCAACGATTAGAACGGTTCATGGGAAAAACAGCACACAGAGATTTTGGGGCAGGATTGCGAACGGTGCTTAAATCCGTTTGAGCCGTGCGCTGTAACGTTACAGCCAATACCGACAAAGTATCTCTGCGAAGCCGGATCTTGAGCAATGGTGGCCATAAAAAGTAAGGCCAACGAACAGCATCAGCATTATACAAAGCTTATCAATAAGCGTAGTTAGCAACGAAGCCCAAGCAAATGAGTGAAGAAAATAAACTAAATATCCGAGTGCCCCAACCATTGATTTCACTGTTGTTTTCTTTTTACTGTTGAGGACATTTAAGTTGCAATACCTTTCCGGAAGTGTAAAAATGAGATGCGAACAAGTTTGGAGTTGTCGATTGGTAACGGATCCGATGGATTGGTCGGTAATCGGTCCGATCACTAACCGGTCTCGTGGGTAACCGGTCCGATCACTAACCGGTCTGATGGGTAATCGGTCTGATGGGTAACCGGTCCTATCACTAACCGGCCAGATGGGTAACCGGTCCGATCACTGACCGGTCTTATGGGTAACCGGTCCGATCACTAGCCGGTCTGATGGGTAATCGGTCCGATCACTAACCGGTCTGATGGGTAACCGGTCCTATCACTAACCGGCCAGATGGGTAACCGGTCCGATCACTAACCGGTCTTATGGGTAACCGGTCCTATCACTAACCGATCTGATGGGTAATCGGTCCGATCACTAACCAGTCTGATGGGTAACCGGTTCGGTCAGTAATAATCGGTCCGATCGGTGGCCGTTCGGTCGCCAACTGGGACATTTCCGGGTCCGATTAGGAAATTTGTCGGGAAGGGCCTAAGCGTTTGTACATATCTGGGACATGGTGCTAGTTTTACACCTTTGGTAGTAAGGCATCGGTCGCATCATATCCAGTTTTTTTCTTCAGACGCGCTATTACCATACATTCAGCGGTGTGGCCAGGGGGAGTAATTACCTGCAGTACAATGTGGTATACTGGCATACCACCTGAATCTAGAGCTGGCACTGGCGAGGCACTAGCGTACTAAGGAGAACACATAAAACCACACACCAAGCTCGCCCTTTGTACCGGTTTTTAATAATGTCTCGAACCTCAGGTAAAATTTTCGCACGTATATTTTCGCTTATCAGGCTGCAATATTGTTGTTTTGCCCCATGAGCGAATTGCATTGGCGTTACAATGTTTCGAGTATAAGCCTATTATTTCACCAGGAGATTTCTCAGCCCATAAACATAGTATATAGGACAATTTATTTCATTATTTGTTTGTATAAATCTATTCATTGTTCAAAAATTGGTAATTTCTAGAACAGATATTACGATCGGACATTTCTTGAACTCCGCGGCACGATAAAGGCCGGAATTGGATTGGCAATCAGGTGGGAAATAGCGGCGCTCGACATCACTGAACGACTCATTGGAAAATCACCGATGTTTCTTTTTCACAAGCCACTCGAGATTTCGAGTGGAAGGTCAATCGTGTCAGGAGGACAAGGCAGCGGTGATCCACATTTCACTTGTCTAAAGTCAGTGGCATTATCTAACAGCTGAATAGAGAGCATCGCGTAGGAGGAGGAGGGGAGGGGGTAGTGAGGTCCAGTGGTCCATATTTCACTTGTCTAAAGTCAGTGGCATTATCTAACAGCTGAATAGAGAGCTTCGCGTAGGAGGAGAAGGGGGGTGGTGAGGTCCAGTGGTCCATATTTCACTTGTCTAAAGTCCGTGGCATTATCTAACAGCTGAATAGAGAGTATCGCGTAGGAGCGGGAGGGGGGTGGTGAGGTCCAGTGGTCCATATTTCACTTGTCTAAAGTCAGTGGCATTATCTAACAGCTGAATAGAGAGCATCGCGTGGGAGCGGGAGGGGGCGGTGGTGAGGTCCAGTGGTCCATATTTCACTTGTCTAAAGTCAGTGGCATTATCTAACAGCTGAATAGAGAGCATCGCGTAGGAGGGGAGGGGGGTGGTGAGGTCCAGTGGTGCATATTTCACTTGTCTTAAGTCAGTGGCATTATCTGACAGCTGAATAGAGACCATCGCGTAGGAGGGGGGTTGTGAGGTCCAGTGGTCCATATTTCACTTGTCTAAAGTCAGTGGCATTATCTAACGCTGAATAGAGAGTATCGCGTAGGAGCGTGAGGGGGGTGGTGAGGTCCAGTGGTCCATATTTCACTTGTCTAAAGTCAGTGGCATTATCTAACGCTGAATAGAGGGTATCGTTTGGGGGGGTGAGGCCCAGTGGTTCATATTTCACTTATCTAAAGTCAGCGGCATTATCTGACAGCTGAACAGGGGGCATCGTGTCAGGAGGACGAGACACGAGTGGTCCACATTTCACATATCTAGTCAATGGCATTATCTGACAGCTGAACAGAGGGTATCGTGCCAGGAGGACGAGACACGAGTGGTCCATATTTCACATATCTATAGTCAGTGGCATTATCTGACAGCTGAACAGGGGGCATCGTGTCAGGAGGACGAGACACGAGTGGTCCATATTTCACATATCTATAGTCAGTGTCATTATTTGACAGCTGAACAGGGGGCATCGTGTCGGGAGGACGAGACACGAGTGGTCCATATTTCACATATCTATAGTCAGTGGCATTATCTGACAGCTGAACAGGGGGCATCGTGTCAGGAGGACGAGACACGAGTGGTCCATATTTCACATATCTATAGTCAGTGTCATTATTTGACAGCTGAACAGGGGGCATCGTGTCAGGAGGACGAGACACGAGTGGTCCATATTTCACATATCTATAGTCAGTTGCATTATTTGACAGCTGAACAGGGGGCATCGTGTCGGGAGGACGAGACACGAGTGGTCCATATTTCACATATCTATAGTCAGTGTCATTATTTGACAGCTGAACAGGGGGCATCGTGTCAGGAGGACGAGACACGAGTGGTCCATATATCACATATCTATAGTCAGTGGCATTATCTGACAGCTGAACAGGGGGCATCGTGTCAGGAGGACGAGACACGAGTGGTCCATATTTCACATATCTATAGTCAGTGTCATTATTTGACAGCTGAACAGGGGGCATCGTGTCAGGAGGACGAGACACGAGTGGTCCATATATCACATATCTATAGTCAGTGGCATTATCTGACAGCTGAACAGGGGGCATCGTGTCAGGAGGACGAGACACGAGTGGTCCATATTTCACATATCTATAGTCAGTGTCATTATTTGACAGCTGAACAGGGGGCATCGTGTCAGGAGGACGAGACACGAGTGGTCCATATTTCACATATCTATAGTCAGTGGCATTATCTGACAGCTGAACAGGGGGCATCGTGTCAGGAGGACGAGACACGAGTGGTCCATATTTCACATATCTATAGTCAGTGGCATTATCTGACAGCTGAACAGGGGGCATCGTGTCAGGAGGACGAGACACGAGTGGTCCATATTTCACATATCTATAGTCAGTGTCATTATTTGACAGCTGAACAGGGGGCATCGTGTCAGGAGGACGAGACACGAGTGGTCCATATATCACATATCTATAGTCAGTGGCATTATCTGACAGCTGAACAGGGGGCATCGTGTCAGGAGGACGAGACACGAGTGGTCCATATTTCACATATCTATAGTCAGTGTCATTATTTGACAGCTGAACAGGGGGCATCGTGTCAGGAGGACGAGACACGAGTGGTCCATATTTCACATATCTATAGTCAGTTGCATTATTTGACAGCTGAACAGGGGGCATCGTGTCGGGAGGACGAGACACGAGTGGTCCACATTTCACATATCTAGTCAATGGCATTATCTGACAGCTGAACAGGGGGCATCGTGTCAGGAGGACGAGACACGAGTGGTCCATATTTCACATATCTATAGTCAGTGGCATTATTTGACAGCTGAACAGGGGGCATCGTGTCAGGAGGACGAGACACGAGTGGTCCATATATCACATATCTATAGTCAGTGGCATTATCTGACAGCTGAACAGGGGGCATCGTGTCAGGAGGACGAGACACGAGTGGTCCATATATCACATATCTAAAGTCAGCGGCATTATCTGACAGCTGAACAGGGGGCATCGTGTCAGGAGGACGAGACACGAGTGGTCCACATTTCACCTATCTAGTCAATGGCATTATCTGACAGCTGAAGAGGTGTCTGGAGAGCGATGCGCCAATGACCCATAGTTCACTGATCTGACATTGCCCTACGGGTGTCCTATCTATCATTTGATAGCTTGTGTCCACTGCAGCCTGTTCTGGATCCTCCTGTACTTTAACACGCGCATTGGCGCGGGGGCCTCGGAGGCCCCCCCCACCTGTTTTCCGAGGTTGCCGGAGAACCGCTTGTAGCCGAAAAAACGAAACGTGGCCACATTTAACAGAATTTAATAGCGCGTCGATTGGTGAAGACTTTTTTGAAAATCGGCCGATTTTTTTGTCTTATAGGCTTTCAAAGTCAGACCTGCATTTTGAGATCGCCGTAAACGCGCGGTCGGACCAGTTAGCTTGCATTGAAGACCGAGTGGTGACGTCATAACGTCATATAAGCGGGACTATATGTCGAGGTCACTTCGCATGAAATTCAAGGTCAAGGTCAAAGGTCACAGGTCAAGGTCATATCTGCACTTCCAAGGTCACTGACCACTGTGCGTCCGGCCAAATGACGTTACCCAGTCTGACATATATTATGCTATGACGTCATCGGTAGGGTACCCCAATACAAAGTTCAAGGTCAAAGGTCAAGGTCAAATGTCTTTGGGAAAGGTCAATCCTCATTTCCCGCCAAACAGTGGCTACAGTGTTAGTCAAAGTGTAAATAATAAGTAGTATACCATATGGTGACCTTAAAGGGCAATGACCTTGAATGACCTTGACCCAAAAGTTGTGGGGAAGCCTCTTTGAGAACTCTTCTCTATGAACCTTGTCCGCCTTTAGCTTATTCCCGCCATTTTCCTGCATAATCACAGCATTTACCAATCGATCCCAGCATGGCCAATATTTGACATTTACGACTTCGTTTGACCTTGAAGATATTGATCTAGGTCAATGAAAATGTGTCATCATGTAGATCACTATAGCCCCCACCCACCTACCAAGTGGCGTTTTTCTAACACTCTTAGTTTCCGAGATCTTAGGGGGGCCTACCAGGCCCCTCCAGTGCGCGTTAGTGCCAGACCCCCCTCCAGTGCGGGTGTTAACACGCGCATTGGCGCAGGGCGGGTACCCGCCCCTCGGGATTTTTTGGAGATCGGATAAAACTGCCGCGCGTAGCGCTGCCGTACAAGGGATACATTTCCCCGATCATTTTTACAGCTTTTAACAAAATTTTCAGGTTAAGTCATCTCAGTTCAGGTCACCAGTACAGATCAAGTGACCTGACCTCAAAAGACAGGCAGAACAGGGTGAGCTTATCCGATTGCAACACATATCACATAATGGGCCCACCGAGTTGTCGAAAACATGTTCCGGTAAATTTGATATCGATGACTAAGGTCAGATACGAGCCATGACCTCTCCATTGGAAATACATTGGAAGAATGGTTTTAACTGAATAACTTATTGCTAGATGGTGATAAAGCGTTTATTTTAAGGGTGTTAGATTTTCCTTGTCTTTGCAGTTCTCATGATATGCATTTGACCTAATTTAACCTTGACTTGACCTCAGGTCAGGTCAAATTTCCTATTTGACCTGATTTGACCTAAAAATGTCATATTATGTATCATTCGATCCGGCTTGCTGCGAGGATATCAATGGTGTGAATTGTTTTGCTCTATCTGTACTTGTTCACCAAAAAACATACTTTCACATGTTATCCCTATGACGGCATGTATCGACCTCTAGTGACCTTAGATGTGACCGGACAAAAGAATGGACCATTATTTTCGTTAGAGAATGATATGGTCTACCCACCGCCGGTTAATTTTTTTCGCTATCTAGCGTAATTCTTGAGATCTTAGGGGGGCGGTTACTCACCCCTCCCCCTGTCAAAGCAAAGGTGGCTCAGACCCCGTCAATACGCGTGTTAACACGCGCCCCGCTGAGGTCCATGGGATGTCGCGCCACACTGGGAGGACGTATTTTCCCCCTCTGTGTATAATTTCCCAGAAAGGTTAAATAAAAATTATGGACGGCGCTCAAAAGCTCTTGACGGGACAAAAGACGTTATGAGAGCTATTTTTATGTCAGGTCAATATCAAGGTCAGCAGAGGTGAAGGAAGATGCCATAGACTTACAACGGGTCAGTGCACATTTCCCTCTAGATGTTTACTCAGTTGAGGTCGAGAACATTTTTATATACGAAAAAAGTTAACTGTACCGAAGTTGATATGAACCTTTTAGTTTGATGTCAGCCAGCCTGACACTACGATCTCACAGTATCCTGCACCAGAAAGGCACTCTGGGCTTCCACAAATGATCTTTGAATCTACACTGTTCAAGCACGACTTCACTCACAACCACGCAACCATATGCCAGCGTTCGCCGTTGCAGAGTTTGAAACGGGACACTCTCTGTGCATTACTCCTGCCCAAAACACGCGCTCCACATGTGTTCAAGTGTGCGGAGAATGATTCCGAGGCTGCTGCCCGTGGATAAAACTACCTTGTGTTTATGTTGTAGTGTTTATGGTAATTCTCCAAACTTGGATTACCTTTTTCTTCAAGTACGTTCTCCCAATCCCACTACTCATTCAACTCGACTTTGGCTTGAGTGAGAACCGCCTTGAAGTAGTCGTGAAACCGGCCAAGGGACCTTGTAATTATCTTAACCCGTGCCCCACCGGGGGTCCGGCGCCACCTTCGCCCCACCGGAGGCCATCGATGGCCCCTCTAACTCCCGAAAATACGGGGGTTAGCGCAAATCTGCGAAAGTGCATTAGAAACCTCGCGTAAATTCAATAAGAAATTTATTGGCACTTTAAAGCGTTCAGGTCAATGGTTTGACCTTCAGAGGTCAAGTTAGTTCATGACAGGCTATTTTCACTTAAATATGCAATGCTTAAGAAAATTGGGCATAACTCCTATGCCATTAGAGTTATTGAGATCTGGTAAAATACATTTTATAGGACAATGTCCTACCTTTTCCGCTATGTGAGAGGTAATGACCTCCCGCTAGCGTTTGACCTCCAGATCACCTCGTGACCTAATATGACCTGAGGTCACGAAAGGCTAGGAAGTGACCTTGCCGTATATCAAACGAAAACCAGTGACAAGATATACACGATGATGTTTGATTCAGCGCTCCAGCTTAATTAGGTCAAAAGTTATTGTCACAATACTATGATTTGTATATATTAATAATATTAATTGGTAAAATAATTATGTAAATAATAATAATTTATTAGTAATAATTTGGACCCTGGTAACGTTGGATGACCTCGGAGAGGTCAAAGGGCAAATATGGCCCCTGGAATCCGTGAAAGGGTGTCCAAGAACGCTTTTCTGAGCAAGTTGAGCATTTGCAATCGTTTCTGTGACTTTTAGATGATAAGACAGCTATTCCTCCTGCTTTTTCAATGGAAGAGGTCACCTCGTGACCTGCCCTCAGGTCACAAAATCTAAAAATTCCGGATATACACCTTGTAGATCCTGAAGGGTTCATAAAGTGAAGGAAGTTTCAAATCATCGATTAAAAATGTAGCTCTTATAGAGCTCAAAAGTTGAAGTGAGGTGACCTTGGTTGACCTCGCCTGTTGACCTGATCTTGTGTTATCGGGGGTAAACGATTTCAGGAATGGTGGAAAAATGATTGGGTGAGAGATAGAGCCCTCAACCGCGGTGCTGTGTCTTGTCGTTTTTCTTCTGTCCCGAAAAAACCTTAGGGGCCATCGATGGCCCCCAGTGGAGTGAGAGTTAAAATGTATGTCCCGGGAAAGCCTGGTGATTTTCTGAGTCAGTTATTCCGTGTTATATCAGGCATGGCTCTGCTGAAGCGCTGCAGTTATATCTGCTTGCCTCTTGACTTCACGTGATGCGGAAAAAGTATAAGACTTAGTAGAAATCCAACATTCGTGGCCCGATTTCAGGTTAAAGTACTGTGACAAGAATTTTGGTATCTTCCATTAGCAGGTATAGCTTGTACGCAGCCAGCACACTAAAAAAATGGAAGCGCTCGGATGAGAACCCACGCCCCGGAAGAAATCGGCGCCTTAGACCACTATTTCACGCTACCACAATCGTGCTCTTCCCCAAGTGGAGTTTAGGACAGATGCAAAGCGTCACACTATCGGTACATTTAGCACTCCCAGCCACCACTAGTTCTGCCAGCCAGTAAAATGCCCGATCACGATGCTTGGTCCAGCTACGTCCGAGACCCCGGCTCTGAGCCCGCCCACTATTAAAGCAGATTTAAAACCGTGTAGATGGATAGGTGCGGGCCGCCCAGCCCTACCCACCCACAGCCTACTCTTAGCCCAACAAAAGTGTTTGCTGGGAGGATATACAGGGTGTTTCAGAAAGAATGATATTTTTTAAATGGTCAGTAAAGTACTAAAAATCCTTCAAATCCGTCCACAAAACACTCATTTTAATGGTAAATTGTAGGACATTTTTACATAAATATGTTTCATTTCCATCACATGTTTTCTCTCGTCTTAAATGTACTCGGAAAATGGTGCAAGAAACATAATACATGCCCGCTTATATTTTAGAAAACGGAACTTGCAGCACTCTAAAAAGGCTTCAGCACACACAAATAGCACGTGAGCATGCACATCAAAAGCAAAAGTCTCAGTAATATTACAAGTTAAAAGTTTTTGGCTCAAGCTCCGTATGGCTCATTGGTTTACCTTCCATATGAATGACTGGATGCGGCGGACACAGCGCAAAAGACCCCACTGTTCACCGCAGAACAAGGGACATGGACCAATTGAGGATTGCTTGCTTAGACCCGAGCTTTCCTAAGCTTGAGAGGTGTTTTTTAGAATTAATTTCCAGAGGCAATGTGCATGTGGACTGAGACGTACCATAGTGACGATATCATGTTTGCAGTGCCATTGGCGTGATACGCACGTGATTTCTACGAACATTTTCGATGAAGGCAAGATAGACAGTATTTTTCAAGTCATTTTTAAGACTACTTTTTACTAGCAAAAATATCAAAACAGCTATTAAAATACGAATAATCGTAAATGTCTCAAAATCATCTTTCGATTGATATGTAAATCATACCACAGCAACCAATTTATAACCGCATTATGAGCAATTCAAAAATATCATTCTTTATGAAACACTCTGTAGATATAAAAAAACCGACAGAGATGGGCTGGCACAAAACAACACACTCGCAACCGCACTCACCGATCAATGACAGTCATTACAGTGGCGTTTCCTGGGAGGGAAAAAACTCGCCGGAATCACCATGCTGTAAGTAGGTCAGGGAGGGACCAAAGGTATCAAAACAATCATAGGTGTGGCGAGAAGTCAACGAACAGGCGCTTGTGGTATGGCACAGCATCAAGTCTTACACACCGTCAAGTCTTACACAGCATCAAGTTTTACTACCGCATCAAAACTTACAAAGCATCAAGTCAATAATACACCATCAAGTCTTACTACCGCATTAAGCCTACTACTGCACGTACAGCCTCGCCGCAGTTTTCTGGCTGGTTTCAGACTTCACCCCGGCCCTGAATCTTGATCTACAAATCCCTCCTAAGGAAACGAATATCTACTTTCTGGGCTGTTTCTCATATTTGCCTGGACATCAGCGACTATCTCTTGTAATCTGACAACAGCGGATCGTCTAACATCGGTTTTCTTCTTTGACGTTCCTACATGATCGAGTTTCGGTAAACCCGCCTCGCTCCTTTTAAGATCTCATGAGTTCATAGTCAACAGTTCCTGACACCAGAGCCGGTTAACACCGGACTCGTTTCTCCAAGAAACCATCCGATATTGCAATGAGCTACCATGGTGGAGGCTGTCTTAACCGACTCATTTGTGACTCTTTTGTGTAAGCGTAAATCAATGCAATATGGCATGGTATTGTAAATTTTTTCTGCTTCTTCCCTTCCAGATTTGTAAGCTAACGGTACTCACATCGATAAAATAATCATTTTGACGATCGTACAATCGTACAATTATTTTTTGACCACAATTGTAGTCAAGAAACGAGGGACATAGATGTAGATAACAATAATACTTGCCCCCCTCCCCATCCGCCACGGTTTCCTAGAAGAACGCTCTTTCATCCAATAAAAATTCGAATGTGTTTTTAATTCTTGTTTTTGTAAAAGAAATCCACTCAGAAACAAGAATCGCATCAAGCAAAAAGCATGCGAAGACAAAGAAAAAATAGGCGTAAAATCGGTAGGTGAAAATGGCGCACAGCTACTGTCCGATTCCGGTGCATCATTGTTTGCTTCACATGTTGATAATAGTATGGCATCATACACTTCTAACCTCCCATTATAAAGGAATCTTCAAGGTATTTTCCAGCTGGCTACTGATCAGAAACAAATGGGAAACAAATGGGTCATTACTCATTGCTCAACACCCGTAGTTCCGCCGGAATGCGACATGCCTGCAGGGCACAGCCGGTCCGCTGTCATTCTGTAACAGCTTTCCGTTTGAGGTACGCGGGCCAGCTGCAGCCGTGAGCGCGTCCATTCAGCACGGCGGCGTGACTCAGGGCACTGGCGCGTCCGCTCGGGCGTCACGTCCACAGCAGTGACATGGGCCAGCAGCACGCCAGCCCGGCTGGCCGGACAGCGGCGGTGCCGACGCACACAGCGCCGGATCGATGGTAGTGGTGTGTGCTGGGGTGCGGGTGGCAGTGCGGCCGGCGGGGGCGGCGGCGATACCAGCAGCAGTGGTGCCTGGACCGCAGTGTTGGCGCACTTGTTGCCGGCTGGCGCACTTGTTGCCCCGCCTGGGCGGCACGCTGGTGGGCAGGAATGTCGGTGCGGATTGGGAGGCGCGTGTCGGCCGCGTCGGCCTGGGCGCCTCTCCATTAGCGCGCGACTGACGGACAAGTGGTCGTGATACATGCGGAAGCATTTTTTTGTGTAAGAGTGGATAGGCAAAAAAAACAATGTTTTTTGTTCTATTGAATCCAATACAGACAGCAAATGAGTGTCGTAACGAAAGGAGATAAATTGTTGTAGTCTCACAAATCACAAAAATTTGGGATTATGAGTGAAATGAAAAACAAAAGATGATGTTTTCCAAATACCATTAGCTTATGCTTTCCTAAGTGGAAAATATGTCAAACTACCTAACCTAGGAAAATATGTCAAAGTACGAGAAGAGACATGGACCAAACGTAGGCTTGCACCATTTTTAAGATTTTTTCCTTTGGTCACTTGTTCTGTACCCATGTGAATTTCAATGCGTCTATCCTGTTTTAGTAGATGTGTAAGGGATGTCTTCTGGAAGGTTTTCAATGCCGAAGCTGAAATTATGACAATCTCCAGATCTTCTGACGATTTATTATCAAACCCACTTGTCTGGGGCACCCAAACCACTTGTTGGGACGCAAATGTGGCTCCGCTGGTGCCGGTTTCTGAGGTCCCGTCCTGTCGCTCCGCCCCTGACATAGTTTTATCCGCAGTTTTTTGTCCCCGTTTTTTGTCAATACATGCATATGGTTCCAAACCCCGGCAAAACGAAGCAGCACCGCCGACCAATATAAAACAAATAGTTCTCAGTGGGGTTTTCAGACCGCCGAGTGCAATGCAGACAACTGCCGAGTGTAATGCAAACAACTTGCTAACGAAAAGAAGAAGAACGAAAAGAAGGCCCAGGCCTGAGGCTTACAGCTTACATATCTGCACAAGGCTGTGTCCCCCTGTCCCCCACCCCCCAACCTCCTCCCCAACCCTAGTGCGCCAGCCAGAATGGTACTCGAGGGCGTTCTGTACGCGGCGCACGTCCGTCCATGTAAATGTTGCTTATATTAGGAGAAACGAACACAAATCGAAACAGCCCCCAGCGATGCAATCAACACAACACTCATAACAGACTGGGCAGCCTTGAGTTCAGCGTGTAGCCTCTGCGCAGTGTGTTTGTGGCAGCTGAAGATGTGTGATGATGTCGTCACAGCTTCTGAGTTATGGAATCAGCCGCAGCCGAGACGCCGGTGCCATCAATTGTGCATCGCTGTCGCTGCTTTGGAGTCGATTGACATGAACGTGCGTGCTTTGGCAAGCGGTACCACTCATATATTGTCTACCATCCACATGTCTCATAAACTGCCACTGCTAACATTCGCGACAGAGGCAATGACAAATGTCATAGATTGTGGATGTGCTTAGGCCCGTTGGTGAGATGCATAAGCTGGTCTTTCGGTGACTATAGGTATTTCGGTATTTTGCATTAGAAGGATACCAATGGTCACTCGTGAGCTACCCTATTTCCTGATGATGATTGTGAGTTTTAATAAAAGGAACCATTTTTTAGAATTACTGCTACATTTTTATAGAGGAAGAATGCTGGCTAATTTTTGTCATTTGGCCGGCTTCAGCTATTATCATTTATAAAGGACAAATTACAGCTTTTGGTCCCAGTACCAAAAGTAGGGGAAACCGGGGCAAAACGGACTTTGGGGCAAAAGTGATTTTAGTTGTTTCGGTACGTTGCTGGTGTTTCCACCTAGATTTTAGAAGATGAACTACTGCTTTAGACAAAGGATGTCAGAAAATAGCGTGTATATCGTCAGTTAGCTGCATCATTTCGACGCGAGCTGGCTGGAGAGTATTTTCCTGTAAGTATTACAATATTTACAAGTTTTAAATCTTCGTTTTTTCGAGTGGCAAACTGAGTTCAGTTCTGTTGGTGATATGTATGAATACGTGTCAGTGTAGGCTTAGGGTAAGGGTAATTTCAAATCTCAAAGCCTACTATTTTTTCCGGCACGTAAAAACTTGAATCGGAGTATCTGTGGGGCAAGACGGACGGGGCAAAATGGACCAATGGTGTAAAATTGTCTGATGGTCCGGTTTGCCCCAATCACTTAGGATAATTTGTTATGTAGTTTTTTTATTGTACTAAGGTCACAGAAACAGCGAGAAAACAAGGCAGGGGCGAGTCCAGGGTGGGCGGCAGTCTCGTGCCAAATGAAAGCAGATTAATATTTTAACTGATTTAAAAGACGTTGACGCTTTAACACGCGCACTGGAGGGGGCCTCGGAGGCCCCCCCCCACCTGTTTTTCCGAGGTGGCCAGAGAACCGCTTGTAGCCGAAAAAACGAAACGTGGTCACATTTAACAGAATTTAATAGCGCGTCGATTGGTGAAGACTTTTTGAAAATCGACCGAAAATTTTTTGACTTATAGGCTTTCAAAGTCAGACCTGCATTTTGAGATCGCCGTAAACGCGCGGTCGGACCAGTTAGCTTGCATTGAAGACCGAGTGGTGACGTCATAACGTCAAATAAACGGGACTATATGTCAAGGTCACTTCACATGAAAGTCAAGGTCAAGGTCAAAGGTCACAGGTCAAGGTCATATCTGCACTTTCAAGGTCACTGACCACTGTGCGTCCGGCCAAATGACGTTACCCAGTCTGACATATATTATGCTATGACGTCATCCGTAGGGTACCCCAATACAAAGGTCAAGGTCAAAGGTCAAGGTCAAAGGTCATTGGGAAAGGCCAATCCTCATTCCCCGCCAAACAGTGGGTACAGTGTTAGCCAAAGTGTAAATAATAAGTAGTATACCATATGGTGACCTTAAAGGTCAATGACCTTGAATGACCTTGACCCAAAAGTTGTGTGAAAGCCTCTTTGAGACCTCTTCTCTATGAACCTTGTCCGCCTTTAGCTTATTCCCGCCATTTTCCTGCATAATCACAGCATTTACCAATCGATCCCAGCATGGCCAATATTTGACCTTTACGACCTCGTTTGACCTTGAAGATATTGACCTAGGTCAATAGAAATTTGTCATCATGTAGATCACTATAGCCCCCACCCACTTACCAAGTGGCGTTTTTCTAACCCTCTTAGTTTCCGAGATCTTAGGGGGCCTACCAGGCCCCCCTCCAGTGCGCGTTAGTGCCAGACCCCCCTCCAGTGCGGGTGTTAACGAAAACATGATGTTTTTCGCCATATTACCCAGGCTGCCAGGGAAGTATATTTATATATATATTTGGGGGTGTTCAAGCAAAGTACAATGAAGCAGGTCATACTGTCCGTTTTGCGCCTTCTTGAAAACCATTTTGCCCCAGGGTTGGGGCAAAACGGACAAAACACATTAGCTGATATATTTTACTGCCATGTTTTTCCAAATTAATATTTCAAGTTGATACTCTTACATTAGAGACACAATTCATTAGGCTACGTTAGGGTGTGTAGCTTAAAATTTTCGGCCTGCTATTGAGCCTGCTATGTTAGAAAAACACTCAGGGTGTCCGTTTTGCCCCGGTCTCCCCTACTGGCGTTGGGGTGCAGTCAAAAGTACAAGTCTATGGCATTGGGGTGCAGTCAAAAGTACAAGTCTATGGCGTTGGGTGCAGTCAAAGGTACAAGTCTATGGCGCTGGGGTGCAGGACAGAACACTGGGCCGTGGCCCGATCGGCTGGCCGCTGTGATGCATCAGTAGTGTCAACATTGGCAGCTTGTCCCTCCAATCTGTCATGGGCAGCGACAGGGGGCGAGTCCCACCACTCGCCCTCTCTGTTTGATGACCGCAGCCTGAATCGCCCAGACATACAGCCAAATGTGCTATTTGCAGAGCCCGTGCTATTCATTATGAGCCTGGGACAGAATGGTGTAAGCTCCTGAGTGTGATACGCGAGAGATTAGGCAGTAATCAAATTTAAAGCATACTGCTCACTGCCGGGCAGCGTCTCTTCTTTGTGTTTTCCACTGCACTCCCAGTTCCAGGATGCCTCCACCCGAATAAGCTTTTCCTAAGGATGTCTTATGTGATTATCTGGCACTTTCTTGATCTGTGAACTCTATCCGATGGCTTCCTTTCTGCAGTGTGGGAGGAGCTCAGTGGCAGTTGGGCTTACCTCAGCAGGATTAGAGATTTCTGCAGCGGTCGGTAATCGGCTGGCACCAGCCACTTCTATTCGTGCATTAGGATGCCTAAAGTTCGTAATTTGTGATCATATGAACAAAGGAAGCTTGGAGATGTATAAGTTCACTTACATTCCCTTTTTCTCTCCACTCCTGGTGATGGGTCTCTTGCAATGACAGCGAAATACTATTTATGCTTTATTTTGTGTGAGAATATTTACGTAAGTCCCAAAATATACTTAACACATGCATTGACAGGGGGTGGGTATCCGCCCCCTCGGGCTTTTTGGAGATAGCATAAAAACGGCGGCACGTAGCGTCGTCGTACCTGGTATAGTTTTCTCTGATCATTTTTACAATTTTTTCAAAAATTTAAGGATAGGTTATCTCAGGTCAGGTCATCAGTGCAGGGCAAAAGGACCTCACCGCCAACAAAAAGTTTGAGATAGCATAAATAAGAACAGGATGAGCCTATACGATTGAAACTCATACCACATAATGGGCCCACCGAGTTCTCTGACATTGGTTCCAGTATTTTTTATATCGATGACCTAAGGTCAGATACGAGTCATGACCTCTCCATTGGAAATACATGGGAAAAGTGGTTTCAATTAAATAACTTGCTAATGGATGGTGATAAATAGTTTATTTTAACTTCATTAGATTTGCCTCGTCTTTGCAGTTCTAATGATATGCATTTTGACCTAATTTGACCTTGACCTAACCTTTGGTCAGGCCAAATGACATATCTGACCTTGCTTCACCGAGCAAGGTCATATTAGATATCATTCGATTCGGCTTGCTGCGAGGATTTCAATGGTTTAAATTGTTTTGCTCTATCTTTACTTGTTCAGATGTAATGACCGCAAATCTTCATTTACAGATTATCCTTAAGCAAGGTATGTTTTGACATCTAGTGACCTTACATGTGACCTGAAAAAATGGTTCAAATATTTTCTATGGAGAAGTGGATGGGCTACCAAACACCGTTTACCGCTTTTCGCTACATCTAAATCCTAACGTCTAAATCCTATCAGCTAAAAATAGAGCCAATTTCTGTTTTTCTATTGCATTCATTTATTTTCTATGAGGTTTTCACGAGACGACGTTGACCCTACACAGCCAAACGGCACGTCGCCGCACCATACATTCAAACTAAAATATCACCAGACTGCTCTAGTTTGCATTCCTGTGCGCTGCGTTTGAACTCGATCGGTAACAAACACACTCTGTATTTAGCTGGGGGCGGGGTGGGTGGCCAGCGGGTGGCGGAACAGCTGTCTCGGTCAGACACACCGAGCTCACAAGTGTTGTGTGCTATATCGGGCCGACGTGGGAGTCCGGCGACCGCGGCGATTACTCACTGGTCCTCTGACGTCTGCGAGCCCTGCTGAATGACAGCCAAATTGGAGATCGCCGAACGATTCAGAGTATCATGCCAAACTTCCGAGACGACACCGCTCATCTTCATCGCTTCCCTCGCAGCTAAATGGCCTCGGGCAACGCACGCGGGGCGCGAGCGGATACCCAATACTGCTGTTGAGGATGTGTCTGCCTTCTGAAGTTTCTGGAACCAGGAGGCCGAGTGACTTCGTTACCAGCCTCAGATTAGGGATGCATTGAGTAGTATGGGATTGGGGGAAGGGGTTTGGGCTGGCGCAATAACTATCGCGGCTGCTCTTCCCGAGCTAGTGCGGCTGCTCTCCTCGAGTTAGCACGGCTGCCCTCCACGAATTAGCGCGGCTGCTCTCCACGTGGCTGGCTCGTATCCCTTTCCCCTCCGAGGGGAAAGGGATTTAGATCCGTCTCTGGTCTGATATCAGTGGTAGGAACAAATCCAGAATATGGTTTTCAGTATCTGGTGCCTGTCTTAAAGTATATTTACCAAAACTAATCCCACTTTCCCTCTAAAATCTCTTGGTACAAATATTGCATTATATTGCTCTATCAGTGGGAAAAACTAGATCTTGATCGGAATATGTTATTCGCGACCTCCGGGTCTCGACACCGACACAGCCCGGTATCAACTCGGTATAGGCTTATTTAGGAATTCAGACCCGGTCAAAGGTCGCGGGCTTAGGTCGGGCCTTTGCCTCGGGCCCCCGGGTCCAGAAAGTTCCACCTCCAGAGCTTACTCATCAAGGTTTGGTATAATTTTCATAATTTCCATTTAATTTTGATCATTTCATTGTAAACATGTAACAGGACAAAAGAATTAGGGTTTTGTGCCTTGGCACATAGACTTCTTTAAAATAAAGACTTTGGTGATTTACTTGTTTTCACACAAGTCGACTGCGTGCTTCTGTCGGATCTGCAACATTTGCACATTTGCACATGCAGCTACGCCATTTCTCCATGGTACGATCCTTTGGTATCTTTTCAGAGGTATGAATGGGACAACGTTTTATGTAAGTACCTTTCGAACTCACGTTACCCCGGATACATGAGCAGCTTCAATGCGCTCTATTTACATAACACACACGCGAACGGACTTCCTGACTCATACAACCAGGAGTCCGCCTTGCGGACTTCCAGCTACAGGAGTCGATAAGTCCATTTCCGCGGCCAGTACGTGAATAGAGCGTGCTGAAGCTGCTCCTATATCCGGGGTAACCGGCTTGTGATAGTACAAGCTCGGTGTATCTATCTTCGTATTACTGAAATCTTTTTTCTCCTTGGACTAATCGTGTATCAGCGGTAAGTGCCTCGTCTCTAGTCCCATCCAGCCAGCGGTAGTACGCTGTGCTGTAGGGCGTCGAGCTAAACAGCCGTTTCGAATTATCTTGGGACAAGCCTGCTAAAGGATAGCCATGATGTATGCGAATGGTCCCGACATGAGCAACATGAAAACTCGATCAAGTGAAGTTTCACAGCTGAACGTGGAGTGGCAAAACTTGGTGACAACGTTCGCCTGAATATATGAAAAAGGCTGATCCAACATCCTCCTTCCTATCCGATTGCAATAGGTATGTTCTTCATAGCAGCCGGCTCTTGTGCTGGTACAGGCCTTGACATTCAAACTGTCTGCAGAAAGCTCGGTAGGTTTCAGTTCAATACGGCCAACTATTTTTACGGATGGTTGGCCGCAGTGGAGAAAGGAAACTATCCTGTCGTGATAGTGAGCCCACGCCACCCGAGCCTTTCCGGTTGTTTTAGTATATGCATCTCAGAACTCTTCGTAATCACATATGTTCTTAGGTTACTTATAATACAAATAATTGTCTTTGGAGAGCAAGATAAAAAGTTTTCGCAAACCGAGTTGTGCGACTCGCGAGTCAGAGTCGGAGTTTAACTCAAATTCCGACTCATTCGACTCTGAGTTGAGTTGAGTTTAGTCGAAAAAAATTAGACAAGTAAGTTGAGTTGAGTTGAGTCGGTTCACAACACATCAATGAGTTGAGTTGAGTTGAGTTGTGAAGACAGCGAGCCAAATGAGTTAACGAAAAAGTTGGCTCAACAGGTAAACACGTTGTCAAGTAAAAGTGTCTGAAATTGCCTACCTTTTGCGAACCTCCTTTGACCTCCTTTAAAACATTTTCCCCCAGTGTTTGAATTGTTTAAATCAAAGTTTCAATTTGTTTCAATAAACCAATAATTATATGGTTCAATTGCTTATTTTAAAGGCCCATCCGGTCTGAAGGAATCCCCTAGGCACGAATAAAACATACACTCAAAAAATTAAACAGGTTCCTATCACTGGCTTTGTAGTGGTGGAACGCACTACAAAATACATTTCAAAACTCTCAAAAACTTCTCATCTTCAATATTTAATATTACTTTTTTACTTTAAACACTCCAACAACGTGCGTCGTCGTTGCTGATTGTAATTGTTGTCGTCAGTGGTGGTTTTCTGAGAATAGTGTGCGCCATTGCTGTCTTTGAAAAATAAATTCAGCCGAGTATGGGTTCAAGCTTAACTATCCGGCTGGGATGGCCGCCATCAGGCGGCTCCGGTAGAGGTGGCGGTCGTTTGGAAGTAGGGCCGGATGTAGTCGTCCCCGCCGCCCAGGTCCCACCTGGCCCAACACGAGGGGCCGGAGGCGACCGCCGTCAGGACCCCTTCGGGTGTTTTCTTCTTAAAAACCTAAAATTGCACCGAAAGCGATGGTGCTTGGCTCCAAGAGTCACGTTTTACAACCAACTTTTTGGACTGGGAATAAAATCCTATATGCCACTAAAAGTGGTGGTGCTTGGCTCCAAAGGTCACGTTTTTCATCCAACTTTTGAAAGGCGAATTTCTTGGCAGTTTCTATCTATGCGCCACTTTAGTCACACGCATTTTATTAATTCTCGTCGGAAATTTTTGATGTTCACGCCATTTAAAATCACACCTACCGTAGCATCCGCGTTGCTGATCGTCGTGATATCTTGGCCCGGGACGCAAATATACCTTATCTTCTTGATTAACGTATTTATAGGGCAAACAAATCTATAAAACATATTTTTGATTAGGTTTAGTACGGAGCACTCATTTCAGCGACCTGGCCAGCTGGCCATCCCCTGGCCATCAGTGCCAGGGGAGCGGACGGGATGCTGCGGCCTGTTCACTAAACAGGAACTGAATGACGCCTTCAAGCGCCTGCCGGGAAAGCGCGCCCCAGGGCTGGACTGCATCTCAAACGAAATGCTCACCCATCTCTCTGACAATGGCCGCACCAGACTGCTTGACCTCATAAATCTGACCTGGACGAGGGGAGAGCTGCCTTTGGCCTGGAAGAAAGCGATGATTATACCGGTACCCAAGAAAGGCAAGCCAAAAGGAAAAGTAGGCTCCTACAAACCAATAAGCCTCTTAAGCTGCACATCTAAACTAGCAGAACGACTAGTACAAACCCGGCTCTCCCATCTGCTAGAGTCAAGAGGCCTCCTCTCCCCAGTGCAGACCGGTTTCAGGAAGGGTCGGTCCACTGAGGATCAAGTTTTAAAGGTGACCCAGGCCGTGGCCGATGGTTTCCAGAAGCGAGAGAGAACCGTTATGGTCCTGGTGGACTTCTCGCGCGCCTTCGACAAGGCCTGGCACACGGGAATCATCTACAAGCTCGCTAAGATGGGCCTCCCGCGCTGCTACCTGGCCTGGGTCCGATCCTTTCTGACCGACCGCCAGGCCTGTGTCACATATAACGGGAAGTGCGGACGCTTCAGATGCATCCGTGAGGGCACGCCGCAGGGGGCCGTTTGCTCTCCCACCTTATTCATTTCTTACATCAATGACCTCATCGAGCACCTACCACCTGGCGTCCAGACCTCGCTGTTCGCCGATGATCTGGCAATCTGGGCCACTGACCGGACCGTCGCTGCGGCAGAGCGACGAGTCCAAAGAGCTCTGGATTGCCTTACGGCCTGGGCGGAAGAGTGGAAATTAACCATCAGCCAAGAGAAGACAGTTGGCACCCTCTTCTCGCTCGACCCAGCAGAGGCCAGACGAGAGTGCAACCTGACCCTCGGCGCCGCTCGACTAAGCCACGAAGCGACCCCGACATTCCTAGGGGTCACGTACGACCGGACGCTGACCTTCCGCCACCATATCGAGAACCTGAGGTGCAAAATGAAGAAGAGGAGTGGGGCGCTACGGGCGCTTAGTGGCAAGTCCTGGGGGCGCCGCGGCGTCCGACCTCAGGCTGGTGTACCTCGCGTTCATCAGATCCTGTGCAGACTACGCGGCCGGTGGCTGGATGCCTGGGGTGGCGAGCTCTAACCTAGAACGCCTCGAGGTCGTACAGCGACAGGCCTGCAGGACGATAACTGGCTGCCTGAGGTCGACGCCGACGGCCGCTCTGGAGCGAGAGGCGGACGTCATGCCTCTCAGCATACGGCGAAAGCAGCTCGCGGCCATCGCGGTGCAGCGGCACGTCCGCGACCTTCCGGGCGACCCGCTACAACCGCTCTTGCTTGCGGAGAGACCCAGCCTTAGGCTACAGCAGGACCGCGGATGGGCCGAGACCGGCCTGGCAGTTTCCGCAGAGGCAGGCCTAGCTGCTTTTCCCGCGGAGCCTCTGCAGGTTACACCGCAGGTCGCGCCATGGGAGACTCCATCCCCAAATATCGACATTCGGACGAACCTAGTCGTCCAGACGAAGAAGACGGACCCTCCAGAAGCACGACTCGCGGCGGCGGAAAGGACTCTGGCTGCGCTCCCGCCAGCGGATATCTCAATCTTCACGGATGGATCCGCGACAAGTGGCACTGAGCATGGCGGTGGAGGCGCAGTGGTACTCAGGGAAAACAACTCCGTGAAGCGGATCAGAGTCTCTGCCGGCCGCTACACGTCCAGTTTCCGGGCAGAACTAGCTGCCCTGGATGCGGCCCTGCGCCATCTGTTGACGATCGCAGCCGAGTGTCGACCGAGAGAAGTGCGAGTCTGCACTGATTCGCAGTCCGCCCTAACCCGCCTGGCGGAGGGCCCGCACGCTCAATCCGATGCCTTGGCAGGCTCGGTTTGGCACCAACTCTCGACCCTGGCCAGCATGGGCATCCACCTAACCCTTCAATGGGTCCCGGGCCACGCTGGCCTACCGGGAAACGAGCTCGCCGACGAAGTGGCGCATGCCGCTGCCACACTGGACCAGGGTTCCACCCAGATTGATTTTAACTCCGCGAACAGCTGCATAAGGCGCCACGCGCACAGCTTGTGGACTGAAAGTGTCAGCACCACCCGATATGCGGAGGAAAACGGCACCAAGAGAGTGGTCCTAGGGGACAAACATGGCCTCTCCCGCCTAGAATCCACCGAAGTGGCCAGGCTGCGGACGGGCCACTCTCTTCTCCTCCGCAGTTACCAGCACCGGGTGGGACTGGCACCAAATGGCACGTGCCCGGAGTGCGGGGAGGACGAGGAAACAATGCAGCACCTTTTAACAGAATGCCCAGCGCGAGCTCTTCTCCGTCAGAATGTCTTTGGCCGGGACGATCCGACAATTCAAGAGGCGCTGGGTGATCCGCCTCGGCTGGCGGCCTTCATCCGGCGGCTGGGACGCCTCTGACGAGGCGCCTCCCATATGGCAGCTGCCGAGTGCCGGAAACATCATCATCATCATCAGCTTAACTATCCTCAAGGCAAAAGTGTAAATATCACGTGATAGTTCATGAAGTAATACAAATATTTATATGCCTAGATGCTACAGTTATTCTTATGTCCTAAATGCGCCGTCTGCCGCCACCCTTTTCATTTTACCTATCAATAGCAAATACTGCTATTACCATTGAAAAATTGGACCTTTGATTCGACAAATATGTTGAGATGTCTTTATTGCAAGAATCAGAGGAATTGTTTCCTGCTACTGTTTTTGTCTGATCAGAGACCCTTACTTGGCATCTGTGTTTATTTGGATAGCTATTATACATTAGCAATTTTCTATGAAATCGTTCTCCAATTTTGCTTGAAGAGCGATAGGTATGTATTTTATGAGAGGTTCTGACTGAAGCTGAAAATTTTATTGGGTTTAAGATATGAATATATTTAAATCCAACACATCAACGTTGATAGAATTTTCATTGCTATTGTCCTTTGTCATATGTGGTATACTTTTCCTGGGGTTTGCTGTAATTTTTATAATTAGCAATTGCAACTAGGTAATTATTGCTTAAATTTTGATAAAACTCTTGGGATATTAATTTTAATTTATAAAAATTACCTAGCCTCATTCTTTAACAGAAAAAGCAATACCTATACCATCCCCACAAATCAAAATACAGTTTATATCATGTTCTTTTTTGACAGTATGGAGACTCATTTGTTTTTGCCTATGTTGGTGTAACCATAGCGCTTTTAGGGTCCTTTCCATTCCATTTACTTAGTTTTATATGCAATGCTCCTTTTAGAAGTAATTGCAGCATGTGGTAGCTTTTTTTGGGCAGCGACAGTCTGGAAGAATTAAAAAGTTATTCATGGTTGCTGGTTAATTGTTAACCAATGTTTGAATGCCAATTAATTAATTTTGCTTCCATTAATCGTCTGTTTCATGTCAGACTTTCTGAACAGCTTGATTTTTGCTGGTTTATTGATTTATTTCTTATTTTTATATTTATATATTTATCATGTATTTATTTCATTTTGCAAATGAGTCGAAGTTTGAGTTGAGTTGAGTCGTGAGTTGAGTCAGAGTTGAGTCGGATGAATTTAGCTGTGAGTCGGAGTTGAGTCAACTCACTGAACTCTTGATCATGAGTTGAGTCGGACTTGAGTCAACTGCTCTCAGCAATTGAGTTGAGTTGAGTCGACTCAAGAAAATTCTAAACGCACAACTCTGTTCGCAAATAACTTTTAAAATATGAGCTTAGTCGGCATTTTGGATTATCCAATCGAAAGCTAACCTAAAAAGTTCGGATATTTAATGTATCATGACATCGCCGGAAGACATAAAATGTCGCAAATGTGTGCAGATTCACTTGCACCTGACTGTACATACCTGTTTATCATTTAATTTTCGGGGCGCTGTAACGCTTGGGGTTATATAGCGTCAATTAAGAAGTTGGCTACAAATATATGGGTGGGTGCATGCACATGTAGCTATAATGAGCACGAGAACTAGACTACAGATATGTTGTCATGGCGGAGCTTAATCTAGTCATGAATAGCAAGCCAATATGGAAGTTTTCCCGCCCTGACGTAGGCTAATCAGAACTTGATTGGCCGGGTCCGGTTGGATGGGGGCGGGGGACGCCCACGCCAGTAGGTTATATTGTTGACTAAGGACTGGCGGACACAAGCACCTGGCCTAGCCCGCACTGACCCTGGCTGAGGTACCAGGGACTGACAGGCACAAACACCTGGCCTAACCCGTACTGACCCTGGCTGAGGTACCAGGGACTGGCGGACACAAACACCTGGCCTAACCCGTACTGACCCTGGACGAGGTACCAGGGACTGGCGGACACAAACACCTGGACTAACCCGTACTGACCCTGGCTGAGGTACCAGGGACTGGCGGACACAAACACCTGGCCTAACCCGTACTGACCCTGGCTGAGGTACCAGGGACTGGCGGACACAAACACCTGGCCTAACCCGTACTGACCCTGGACGAGATACCAGGGACTGGCGGACACAAACACCTGGACTAACCCGTACTGACCCTGGCTGAGGTACCAGGGACTGGCGGACACAAACACCTGGACTAACCCGTACTGACCCTGGCTGAGGTACCAGGGACTGGCGGACACAAACACATGGCCTGGCCCGTACTGACCCAGGTTGAGGTATCGGGGATTGGCGGTTTAAGCGTTATAAAAGCGCTCTAGGTGGTATAAAAACGCTGCGTGTACTCACGATGCGTGTGCATAGGTACCTTTCGCATATTTTCGAACCCACCTATGCATTTAGCCGCCGCCGAGGGAGCCACACTCTCCCACAGCCCGGTTTTTTTACGTTAATGTCTAGGACATTTTTACAATTGTCACCGGTACCAAGGTCCAGACACACCGCTAAAAAATAGTCCACATTTGAGCGGGTCACATTGTGCCCTTAAAGGGTCCTGCTGCACAACATTCGACTCCTCGGGCCGAGACAAATTTGTTGATACCTAATGGCTTTTGGTCTCGGTCAAGGGCTACCAAAGTTTAAAGGAAATCCTAAATCAGCCTAGACTTAACTTACTTTTGCCCTTTGTGACGTCACCGTCCACTGCATATTGTTCAAACTTGTAAAAGAGTAAAAGACAGTACAACGGCTACCAAAGTTTAAAGGAAATCATAAATAATCCTAAAATTAACTTACTTTTGCCCATTGTGACGTCACCGTCCATTGTATATTGTTCGAACTTGTAAAAGAGTAGAAGACAGTAGGTTAGTTTCAACAAACCGTCTATATTTTCTGTATCATGATCAGTTTTGGAAACAATACAGGATATCCGGTTGTAGCCTCCACCCCATTGAAAGCCCCTCTCCCCTCCCCCGATGGTGGTGGGTACGAAGATCCTGGGCGATGCCGGGTTGAGAGCTTGAAAAGAGCATAAATCGACAGCTAGCTTTGAAGAGCACAATCGAAGGCCACGAACAAGGTTTCTTGTCCCGCCTACTTTGAATACCTTCAGAGTATGACTGGAGATTTTAAAATTAATAGCGGGCGTTCCTGGACCCCCCCGTACTGCTGCGTCTCCAAGACTAGGAGCTCCTGGAACTGACCAGCTAAGCTGCAAAACGACCCGGCTTCACCTCAGTAAGCTTGAACGTAATCTACAGTTCTTTATGAGAAGGAAAGGATGTAAATCATTTCTAATTTTGGAATTTCTATCCAGCATCATTGGTCTCGGTGGTCCACTGCCTGGAATTGATCGCATGCGATACGAAAGGTGACATTGCAAAACGATATACTTATTCTCCGAACAGGACTTTTACATGATAATTCATCACAGTGTATCGGTATTGGAGTGGCAAAATATGCCACTGTCAAAAGCACTTGCTTGAGATGGAGTCCTATTCTTTCTGTTTACAAACTTGTCAAACGAGAAATGTGAGAGATCAAAGGGTGGTTTACATGATTCCATTAAGCAGGTGTCAGGCACATCCTTGCGTCAAATCCACCCTCGTCGCTTGCTACGGTGAACTTTTTTATTTGGTGCAAATATACTGCGTCTTGTTAAATGCATGTTCGTCGCTGGCGCAATTTTGTCAGTTCTAGGCATACATTTCACTTCGTCGGCAGATGTTTCTTTTCGCAAGCACGTATACTATGTTTGGAACTTCTGCATTTGTTTCACTTACGTCCTTGGACCCCGTTCTCACCCTGAAGGCATCGTGGCCTCAAAATTATCACTCAGAAGAAATGACTCCGTTTTCCCAGCTATTGCCGGTAAGTGGACGGGGGATTGTGAACAGGGCCCACAGAGATGTTTACCCACGAGCCAACGAGTGATGCATGTGAGTCGCTTTCGAGGTGACAGAGGTGATTTGATGGGTGACAATGGACCACCAGACTCAGGTCATATTCTAAGGAATTGGGGCTGCTAGGCGCTTGGATGAAAATGGCAGATCTTTCCATCACAAGGGCACTATCAGGTCACCAAAGGTGCACTTAACAGAAGCAACTTGTTTGCGTGACGCATAAAGTTTTTGTTAGAATCAGTGTCACGCCTCAGAAGTATGCAGATACAAATATATATCTTAAGTTTCCTAAATCACCAAAGCACATTTTGGCTCGGTGTGACTCTAACCCGAAGGCATCTGTGGGACTCGGATTCTAAATCCGCCTTGCAGCCATGAGTAACGTAGTCGACCCCAGCCATCACGTGATAGCAGTCAGTCACTCTTCGCCCAGATGTCTTTTTTCTTTGAATCCCCGGCCACTGTCAAATCCTCGGAAATGAGAAAGCTGACGAACAGGCTAAAAGGACCTTAAAGCTCAAGAGACATACCGCCTCACAAATAATCTGGACAAGATAGTAGGACTGTCCTCCAGAACCATATTCAAAATGACATGACAACTAATCACAGCGACCATTTGTTCTATATTAATCCCCAACATCGGCTACTGGCCCAGATCACACCAAAACAGTCGTCGGCGCGAGGTCATCCTCACCAGACATAGGCAATGCCTATTAGGCATGGACACTGCAAATCAAATGCCTATGGGCGTTTGGGTACCTGCGGGACCGCGACGTTGTGGAGACCCCTAACGAAATTATAAAAGGTCCCCAGCACATACGCGTCGGAAAAGGGGGGCCAGGGGGGCCTGGCCCCCACTTTTTGGCCAAAAATTTCCTGATCTCAGTCAAAATGAGAGAAAGCCGGGCATTCTTATATCCAGCCGCTGCGGAAGGCAAGAAGGAGCCCAAATTCGAACAGATTTTGATCTTGATGTTGAACGTTTTTTGTCAGCATCAGGTTGAAATTTGGCTGGCCCCCCACTTCTTTGCCGGTGGCGACACTTATGCCCCAGCACGATGCCCATAAGCAGACCATACCACTAGGTTAATGAATAATGAATGAACTCATGCTATGGGGTAATGTATCGGCCAGTTCAGCTTTCTGAAACATTCATCCTAAAATAAAACAAAATTGAATTATCTACGTTTTTACAAACCTAATACCAAATGCACTAAGACAAACGGTAACGACACTAATTCAGTGCCTCTCATTGGTGGATCCAAGGGGGTCATGGCCCTCCAAAACCTAAAATAGCATCTTTTGGCCGCCCGAAAGGACCAAATGTTAGCCTTTTTCAAATGCTGTTTCTGAAATTTTTCTCAATTAAGCCCCTCCAAAACGTTGATTTGGCACCCTCCAAAAGTTGCTCCTGGATCCACCAATGATGTCTCTCATCATCGTATTTGGGGGTTTGAGGAGCAACACCAATTCAGTGTCTCTCATCATCCTTAGGGGTTTAGGGATCACATCACATTTGGGGTTTATGGAGCATCGCCAATTCATGTCTCTCATCATTATATTTAGGGTTTAGGGAGCACCACCAATTCAGTATCGTCTGGTCCTTAGTAAAAACTTTTTTTGTTAACAGCCACATGCAGAACTAGTGATACCTAATACTGTGACATCAGGTCCACCGTTGGCAGATTTATTTCAAATCGACGTTAGCCCAATAGCGGTACCTGTTCTCACACTGCACATATTTCTTTTAAACCATTCAAAATTCAGAATTCAATTGAAGCAAATGGTTGAGAGCTGGCGGCAGGCTACCCTGCCTGGAACCGGTGCTGCGCTGTCGCTGCCAGCCTGTCCGGACTTGTCTGACAGCGGGGCCACCCGGCAGCCGGACCGACTGGTTTCAACCGACGCCAAACACCTATCGCCCCGGCTCAGGGAGCGCGCCGGAGTCAATCACCCACGGGTCGGAACAACCATCAGCTCAATCAGTTTGTATAGAGGCCAGCCCTCTAGCGCACCAGAACACTAAGCTGTGTGTGTTGTGTCTCTTGTTCGCGCCTTTGGCCGTGGCGACCAGGGCACTCGTGTTTCCGCGGCATTTCGCTGCCAAACTGTGCCGCCAGAGGTCGCAGCTAGCTGGCAGACGCTGCTGTAAAAATACCGGCACCGCGCGCGCGGGCACTGCCGGCTCACGCTGCGGCCACAGGGCGGCACCGGGCAGCCTGCACCACCGCCTGCACGCTAAGCAGACATCGCTCTTGCACCGGAAGCCTTGCCACTGCGGCAGCGGAGACAGGGGGGAGGGGGCGAAAGCACCCCGGTGTTATCGACTAACACAGAGCGCCGGGCGCGCGCACCCACCTGTTTTGACGAGCTTGAATGTCACTCCGCTGTATGTTTGAAGCAGTGGGTTGAAGGCGGGCGCGGTGAGGTCCCGCAGATTCGCACTGTTCTCACTCGCCATGGCGCCGGACCGAGCGGGACTTGCACGTTCGCTACTGAAAAATAGAGAGCACGCCACTGAGGTTCGAGGTCGCTCACAGGAGCAGCTCCAAACAGGACAGAGAAAATGGCACAACCGTAACAAGCCAGACAATAAATGTTTCTTGCAAGTTTCTATCGATGAGAATGAAGAATAGGGAAACTAGAAACCATTGAACACTTACATTTTCTTCCACAGCTGCCAAGCTTTGCCCGAAAACTTACGAAAGGCAATGCCTTTTCCTATATTTTCTAACCTAACACGCGCATTGACGGGGTCTGAGCCACCTTCGCATTGACGGGGGGTAACCCGCCCCCCTAAGATCTCGAGAACCACAGCAGGTACCGAAAAACGGTAAACGGCGTTGGGCTGCCCATCCACTTCTCCATCGAAAACATTTAAACCATTTTTTGTCAGGTCACATTTAAGGTCACGAGAGGTCAAAACGTGCCGTCATAGGGATAACATGTAAATTCAGTTTTTCGGCCATTACATCTGAACAAGTAAAGATAGAGCAAAACGATTTGAACTACATGAATCCTCTCAGCAAGCCAAATCGAATGATATATAATTTGACCTTCCTACGTCAAATCAAGGATTTAACCTGACCTGAGGTCAGGTCAGGGTCAAATTATATAAAATGCATATCATTAGAACTGCAAAGCCCAGGCGAGTCTAATGCAGCTAAAATAAATGTTCTATCACCATCCGTTACTGAGTTATTTCTTAAACACCATTTTTCCCATGTATTTCCAATTGAGAGGTCATGCCTCGTACCTGACCTTAGGTCATCGATATCAAAAATACCGGAACATATTTTAGAGAACTCGGTGGGGCCATTATGTGATATTAGTTTCAATCGGATAAGTTCACTCTGCTCTGACTTATGCTATCTTAAACTTTTTTTTAGGTCGGGTCACTTGACCTGCACTGGTGACCCTGACCTTAGATGACCTAACCTTAAAATTTGCACAGAAGTTGTAAAAATGATGAGGGAAAAGGTATACCAAGTACGGCGGCGCTACGCGCCGCCGTTTTTTCTGCTATCTCCGAAAAACCCGAGGGGGGAGTGGGTACCCGCCCCCCCGTCAATGCGCGTGTTAAGCAATATTCAAATTTTGAAATGGTGGATGAATGTCGCGACTTGCCCCAAGAACAAACAATACAGGTCTCGCAAAATAAAAATGGCAACTCTATCATACAAGCTAAAGCCACTAGTCCTGTTTACACTGGCTGGCATGGACCACCTTGGCGATTCCCACACTCAGCAGAAACAGTGTGCATGAGCGGTGCCAGGTCCGATTTTTAGGGAAGCATGCTGCTAGATTGGGCTTCTGCACGAAAAGCTGTTGTTTTCTTTTGGACTCAACCTCCATATTTTTAGAACACAAAATTCGGTGTTGTCTAGGAAAAGAACCTCCGTTTCGCTGTTATTTGCTCCGATTCGAAATCTGCTCCACAAACATGACAGCGACCGGACGCTGTTGACCATCCACTTGTCTACGCAGGGGCGGACGCAGAACCGAGTTTTTTGGGGGGGCAAACCCATGTCTGCCTCTCCTCCTGGGGGGGAGGGGGATGCGCGATTTGGGTGCTCGACAGAGCTAGTATAAGCTACCTCTCTAAGTAAATGATCGCTCTCCTGGGGGGGGGTGGGAGCGAATATTTTTGCTCGACAGACCTATTGTAAACACCTTTTTTCAAAAATTTATCCGGCATTGGGGGGTAATATATAGTTTGGCCCTCCTCCAGCGCTTGGGAGGGGACATGGCCGGAATGGCCCCCTGCGTTCGCCAATGTGTCTATGACGTCCTTCGACTGGTCTTTACTCTTCCACGGGCGCATTGTGTGAGCTTTACCCTGTTATCTGGTCATTGCTCCATCTGAGGAAATGAGGTAGCGGGTACATGTAGTGCACTTAAACATTGTTTGCTACACTTTACGTCGCATTCACTTTTAAAGCGCGGCAGAACATTTACTCGCTCGCTGAAATATTAAATCCAAGTCCTTGTTCCAGACCTACAGGTTCTCCGTGGATAATTATTTCCGGGGAGATTGATAAACATGTAAGCGAGAGCCAAATTGTGTTACAGTTTTTGTAGATAGGGGGAGAGTTCAGCGGCAGCAGACGCTACAGCTGGCACTATCCAGGGACAAGAAGGGAAAACAATATGCAGCACTTTCAAACTACTCCAAGTACTGCAAACACAAACGAACATATCCAACTAACGTAGCTTCATCGGGGGCTGAGACATGCAAAATGTAATTAAAGACACAATTCAAATGAAATTCAGACACGCACAACACACATACGCAAATAACACATCTAGTTACATTGCGCTTCAGATGCGGACTGATTTGAAGTGATGGTGTGATTAGATGAGTTATTTGCGTCTGTCTGTTGTGTGCCATTGAATTGCATTTGAACTGTATTTTTAATTAATTTTTTTTCATGTTTGAGCACCTGATGAAGATACAAATGTGATACCTACGTTGCGCAAATTAGTGATTCAATTGCTAGAGCATCTAATAATTATTATGTAATTCGGACTTCACTTACCCATTTATAAATCGGTTCCAACTTAAAATCAATTTTTCGGGGAGTCTTTATGCAGGGTGTTTCTGAACCCGGTTCCAAAGCTGTTCACTGTGCAGTTTTCGAGTCAAAGCCGTTCAGAATTTAACCTGTGATGTAACCAGTCTCGGTCTCCCTGATATCGTCAAAAAGTTGAGGCACAACTCTTATATATCGTTCAAGCCGAGGTCGAAAGGAACAGCAAACTCGCCTTTAACGTTCGGGACAAAAACAGGCTAAAATATTTGTTACGATTAAACTCGCATTTCTACCAAGCATATTAAATTTCGCAGCATCGGTAAAAATACTGCCAAGATTATATGGCGTCGCCAACTCTCTCCTTGTTGGAGGGGTTGCTCGGGAACCAGATGGCTCCTGGCTCAGTGAATCCGCCGGACCTTGAACCCGGCTCCCTCGGCGCGGAAACCCAGCATCCTAACCATAACACCACCAGAACAAATATAAACCTAGGAGCTCCTTTCATTCTATCGTTTGTCTAACAAAGGCGCTGCTTTTCAAGAACTATAAACCCGAGAGAATGATATAAACCAGATTCCAAAAATAAGATTATAAACATCGAGAGTGCTATGAATTTGTTTGTGAACTCCCGGCGTGTTGAATTGACTGCGATGCATGAATTCTCAGACCCAGTCCTTTTACTCTATCTAGTTCTTCGGGACCAAAACACTTCTGGTATTTATAAAAATTGAAACACTTGATGCATCTGGTAAGTGATGGTAGTGCTTTGACCCTAGGTATGTCTATGATTTAGGCGAGGCCGTGTTCACGGAGAAAAAAAAACGTAGAGGCAATTTCTGTTTTCACTCGTGATTTATCATGTTTCCGACATGTGTTGGTTACATATGTTATATACAACATTTATGGCATATGTTCCGACATATGTTACGATATATGCTCCAAAAATTTCAATTAAATTTTCAAAGCCTCGTGCGTGGATATGTGTGTCCATGTGACACTTTTTTAGGCACAAAAATAGAGAATGCATTTTTTACTGCTCTTTGTATTCCCAAAATAAAATTTATCCCCGAAGTCTGCTCTTTTGTACTGTAGACGTGTATTACATTTTTCACACCGACTTTGTTTTGTTCCTAAGATGATGTGAATCAAATGAGGCCAAAAAGTTATAAATAGGCATTCTGCTATACACCTTTTGTTAGGCCTTGCCTATTGCTAACAACGAGCGAGTAAGCATTTATCTCTGGATTCTAAATGTGGGACCATTTTTATCAAGTCGAAGTAAGTGAGTTTTGAGAATGTTTGAGTCTATGACTGAGTCATACAGTAGTGATGATATCTATGAAGTTTACCTCCAAACAACCCTCTAGCACATTTTACACTGATATATGGACCCCAATGAGGGTGCACCCCCTTGGACGAAAACGTTCCGCCGCCCATGGCCCCCGCAACGGATATACAAATATCAGCAACTGTTCTATAAAACAAGAAAGCCAAACGGGGTCTGGGAAAGTTGGGAAAGTTTCAGTTCCGTAGTACGCCCTCTGAAAGGTCCTAAACGAGGAGCGTTTTGTAGAAAAAAGGCCAAGGCGCCTATTAATACCCGAGTGCTTCCAGGTGGACCCCGAAAACTGGAGCAAAACAAACTCCAGCCCAGACCACTCCAAACACAGAGCACGAATTCAGATACGCATCCCGCACCAAACGCTGAGCAACAGCCGTCCCTCAGACATCGAGAGGCGTGGCAGGACCGGCCGTCTTTCACTACGAAGTGGAAAGAGACACCACGGAGCTATTCAATGAAAGGAAACAGCGGAAAAGAATGAAAAAAGTCATACATAAAAATTCCTAGTGCAGGTCTGTGTGCATGTGTGCCTTATTGACACCAAATGAGCGGTAATAAAACTGTTCATAATAATGATCCCCTTGGGCTGGGCCCTCTGAGGTGGGCTCCCTCTAAGGGTATCCCCCATTTTCAAACTGTTACTACGCCTCTGCTGCTCTCATTGAATGTAAGGGAAGAAAGGGGAAACTTCGACCCCAGAGAAGGAAAAACTTTCCTTGCAAGAGAAGTGTTCCATATGTGGGACAGGATTTGTGCCTCCCAAATAATCCTACTTGATTTGCTAAAATGACTGCTAGCCCCTGTCACTGCCCTATTCACTACTAAACCCTGTCACTGTCCTGATGGTTACTAATCTCTGTCGCTGGTCCTCTTCATGGCTGCTACCCGATGCCACTGTCCTCCTGATGATTGTTAACCCCTGTCACTGTCCTGGTGACTGCTAACCCCAGTCACTGTCCTCCTGATGACTGCTAACCCTGTCACTGTCCTGATAGCTTCCAACCCCTGTCACTGTCTTCTTGATGGCTGCTAACCCTGTCACTGTCCTGATGGCTTTCCAACCCCTGTCACTGTCCTCCTGATGGCTACTAACCCTGTCACTGTCCTGATGGCTTCCAACCCCTGTCACTGTCCTCCTGATGGCTACTAACCCTGTCACTGTCCTAATGGCTTCCAACCGCTGTCAATGTCCTCCTGATGGCTGCTAACCCCTGTGACTGTCCTGATGGCTGCTAACCCTGTCACTGTCCTGATGGCTTCCAACCCCTGTCACTGTCCTCCTGATGGCTACTAACCCTGTCACTGTCCTAATGGCTTCCAACCCCTGTCAATGTCCTCTTGATGGCTGCTAACCCCTGTGACTGTCCTGATGACTGCTAACCCTGTCACTGTCCTGATGGCTTCCAACCCCTGTCACTGTCCTCCTGATGGCTGCTAACCCCTGTTACTGTCCTCCATAATAACTGCTAGCCCCTGTCACTGTCCTGATGGCTTCCAACCCCCGTCACTGGTCCCTCTGATGGCTGTTAATCCCTGCCGCTGGTCCTCTTCATGGCTACCAACCGATGTCACTGTCCTGTTGATGGCTCGCCTTTATCAATGTCCAGCTGATGGCTTCTAACCCCTGTCACTAGTCCCCCGTGCTACAGATCGTAACCTTTTATTGGCCCCCTCTTACCCGGCCGGGGTAATATCCAGTCGTTACCTGCTTCCTATTCCACAGGTACGGCGAACCCCTAGCTGCCGGGCCTAGGAAACTCCAATTAGGGAGTAGTAACTTTTAACATATAGAAAGAGTTGACGTACTTGTTGACAGTTCATACCATGCATCGTCATATGGTTATTGGTTAATCATCCGAATTTTTAGGCAGTTATTATTAGGTTCTCAAGCTTCTATTCCTACTCATGTGCTCTCGCTGGCGGTCTTTTGACTGACATAAACCTCTCTATTATCGCCAACTATTTGGCCATGGCTGCGCACTCCCTTGATGCAGCCAAATGCTTACAGCCAATTAACTACCCACTTTTTATGGATTTTCTGTCTCCCGCTGATATCTGCCCACACAGACTCAATTCAGTTGCCAGTCACCTCTCATGCCACCGTTTCAAACGCGGTCAAACTTCCCCAAAACACCGTACTCCCAAGGGTTCAGAAACCTTTATCTTCAGTGCTTCAAATGTTATTGGAACCATAAACTTCGTCTTCATTTTTTAATACCGATTATTTATGGTGGTTTTCGCGGGACCCACCATCACGAATGGAGAAACCGGTGCATTCGGTGACAAAATTAGCTGAGCAATAATAATTGGTGGCAAGACGGTGCTCACGTCAGGGTCCCGGATTGGCGCCCAGTCCCACAACACATCTGCTAAAAGCCAGCAGGCTTCGGAGCGGCTGGTAAATCATCCGCTTTCCGTGTCAAACCTAAAAAAATTACGGTGATACATATTTGGCTTGAAATCCCGTTGAATACTCAGCCTCTTTTAATTTCTTCATTTGCGTACCGAAACGTAACCCGACTGAGTTTTTCTTTTTCCAGCAACAACTCACTCATCTTACCGCGTTACAGCTCTCGGCCTGACGACAACTCGTAACTCCCGTTGCGTAAGAAGGCGGCCAATGCCACTCTAGCTGCGTCTCATACCCCTGGACGAGCCATCACTCCAATTAGCATTGTGGCAGCGCAGCAGTTGCTGCCAGATGCGGCGCTGCCTCTTCAGCTGCCCTCAGGGCACAAACACCTCTGCACCGGCGCTGGCTAGGGCGCTAAAAATACAACTGGCCAGAGGCACCTGGCGCTCTGGTGGTCAACCCGCGGCCGCGTCAGCTGAGCACTATCTCAGCAACGGCCGATGCAGACTTCGCCACCCCCGCCCCTCCCCTCCACCGACCTCTCGACATTGACAACTTGTGTACTTCTACTTCACGTGTTGCCCGCGGGCGGCAAAAGTTGTGTAATTGAAGCAAAGTTAAATGGTTTACTGCAGCTGAGAGCGATGGTGCACCAATACACGCTGCGCCATGTCTCTGTTACCAGGCTACAGTTGTGATACATCTCTATATCAGAGCTTCTCCGAAAAATTGTATTTGAAGAGTTGAATCTTTCTGTATGATTTCTTATCTACCGCGTCTGTGTTTACGGAATAGCTCAGGAAAACGGCCAACTGGCTTCGTATTGTCCAAAGCTTTTGTATGAACAAAGATAATCAGTCATGTGATTCCTACAATTTATCATCTGGATGTTACCGTAGCCGTATGATATCGATCATCGAATTTATCAAGCAGCCCGAGCGAAAAATGGCCATGTCCTCCGAACAATAAGAGAGCAGGCTGGCCCCCTCTTTAGGATACAAATTCATTTAGAAGACAAAGTGACATCCCTTTTTCTTCACTACTGTTCGGAAATTCCGTGGAACAAAATTAAGAAAAAAACATAAACTTAGCTGTAAGCACCAGCGACCACTCGTAAATCGATGACAGTGAACTGCACAAGTCACACGCCCCTGCTGACCTGACCTCACTGACCTGACACGTGACAGGGACACTCGCGGACGGCTGGTCACAACAGGAGCAGCTGACTGGGAGGGCACTTCGAGCAGAGTATCCACCGGGAAAATCACGTACATGACCCGGCCATGGCGTGCGGACCGGCGCGCAGGGCCGGCGCGGCCTCACTGCCCTCGTCGGAGGCGACGATACCTGGCCGACGCGACGGGGCGCCGCCGGCACCCGCCGCCGCGCGCGCTTGTGCGTGGGAAGGGAGGGGGTGTCTTTATAGATGTTCGCTTGTTCCCAAAGACACATAGTGCGGAGGGAGGGAACGCACGCCTTATACAGCCACGGTAAAGAGGAGTCGTACTGAAACTAGCACGTTCCATCCTTGTAATACATTGCAAATATATTCGTTCTTACAGATAACTGCAATGAAAGTTTAGTTGTATATTTTGTATAAAGACAGATGGTCATCACAATTTGAGAGCAGTGTGAGCGGCCCTTTTGACCGGGCCTTCCACATATCCAAGTAAAAACAATTGAGACGACCAGTTCAGCTGTCGCTCAGGCACTGAATAATTGGGAGCTGGTGTCGGCGAATCAGGTGTTCGCATGTCAGCGCGATGAAAAAAAGTGGCATTGAGATACAGAGGCGCAGTAACCAGTTCTGATTTGGGAGGGGAGGGGGGCAGGAACCGTCGCTGCTGGTAGGGCCAATAATGGTTCGGAAATTTTGCATAAAAAAGCAGGTTTTGGCAGGGCTGTAGATTTCCAAAAATAATTGAGGTGCCCAAATTTGGAAAAAGTGAATGACCGCCATATAAAAGGAGATAGTATAACACTATCTGTACTTCAGCCGCCACACAACCCTTTTGAATTCCGAAAATGATCAAAAATAAATTTAAATGGTATTCTACACTAACTCGATTTTCTGTTGCCAGTGCCCGGGCAAACCCAACTACACATAAGTTCACACAGGGGCGTAGCCAAGGGGGGGCTAGGGTGGCCGCTCTCCCCCTGAGGGCCCGGAGGGCCCCACTGAGGATACGGGCCGCGCTTTGCGCGGCCCGCTCGCACTATGCTCTGGGGCCAAATGTGGGACTTCATACCAGACAAGGCTCTCTTAAGCCCTCTCCAGCACTATCCTGTGACAAGCAGGGCTTTTTACCCATCAAAACCGTCTGTAAAAGGTGCCCTTTGAACCACTGGTGGCCAGGGCCCCCTATCCGAAGTAGGGTTCATTTTGTTCAGCTCTTTAAAGGGAATGTGGCACCTTGGTGGAATCCTGGAATTTAGTATAATTAGGCGTACTTTTAGCCGAAAATAATGAAACCACTCATGATTTCTCTGAAAACTGTTCAATAAGCTCAATATTTTGTTTTTGAAGATACTCATCTAGGAAAATAAATAAATATCTGCCTTTGGATGATGTCATGATCTGGCAACCACTACCATACTTGAAACGCTTCAAGGGCTTTGATTAGCTGAGGCTCATCGTGACGTCAGCATATGTCGTCACACCAGCAGCTCACAACAATGGCCGCGCGGCGACGGGCTGATGAGGGGGTTGGTGCCAGGTAGGTTTTAGCCTTTTCTACGGAAACATCGAGTTCCAAGGCAAATGACATATGGAGTACCGGGTTTTCCGACTTGCTTTACAACTTGGCTATCTCAGTTAAAATCACGTTATGAAGGTGCCACATTCCCTTTAATCGATAAAACCACGATGGCCAGCGGAACTATTTAGGCAACAGGGCCCAGTGCGACTCGCAGGCTGTCAGCTCGGTCTATAGCCGCCAGGCACCTGTCTGACCAGCTGGGTTCTCTTTCAGTGAGGAGGCTGTGTGGCTAGTAAGGACCATTTTAGGCCACAGGGCTCAGTCTGACAGTCAGAACCCTGTTCAACTAGAGAAGCCTTTGAACTAGTATAACCGTCTATTCTCCGCAGGGCCCTCTGGTCCAAGTAGAAGCGGCTGGTGCAGCTGCCCCCTTGAGGGCCCGAAGGGCCCTTCGAGGATAGTGCGAAGCGCGGCCCGCTCGCATTATACTCTGTGACACGCCGTGGAACCCCGTGCCCAACAGGGCGCTCTTAAGCCCTCTCCAGTGCTCCATTTCTGTGACAAGCAAGGTTTTTTACCAAAAGGTCCTTTAAACTACTGTCACCCCCAACGCCCTCGTCGACAGTAGGACCCTCTCTGGTCAGCTAGGTCATCTTCAACCAATAAGACCGCTATCGCCAGCAGGACTTTTTGGGCCACGGGGCCCACTGCGAGTCACAGAGTCAGCTAAGACCTTCAGGGCCCTGTCAAACCAGCTGGGCCCTCTTTAAGTAAGGAGGCCACTGTGGCTTGTAGGGATCGTTTTAGCCCGCAGGGCCCAATCTGACTGTGAGGACCCTCTTAAACTAGCGAAGCCTCTGAACTAGTATGACCGACCATTTTCTGCAGGGCTCTCTATCGCCAGCAGGGCCCTCTCTGGTCAGCTTCCCCCTCAGAGGCGTAGCCAAGGAGAGGCGATTGGGACGGTGGCCCCCCTCGAGGACACGCTGCCCCTACCACATCATACTCTGTGACCTGGCGTGGAACTCCATGTCAGACGGGGCCATTTCAAGCCCTCCACACCACCCTATTCTGTGACAAAAAAGGCTCTTTTGACCATCGAAACTCTTTTAACACCCGCACTGGAGGGGGTCTGGCACTAACACGCACTGGATGGGGGCCTGGTAGGCTCCCCTAAGATCTCGAAAACTAAGAGTGTTAGAAAAACGCCACTTGGTAGGTGGGTGGGGGCTATAGTGATCTACATGATGACTAATTTTCATTGAACTAGGTAAATATCTTCAGGGTCAAACGAGGTCGTAAAGTCAAATATTGGCCATGCTGGGATCGATTGGTAAATGCTCTGTTTATGCAGGAAAATTGCGGGAATAAGCTAAAGGCAGACAAGGTTCATAGAGAAGAGGTCTCAAAGAGGCTTCCCCACAACTTTGGGTTAAGGTCATTCAAGGTCATTGACCTTTAAGGTCACCATATGGTATACTACTTATTATTTACACTTTGACTAACACTGTAGCCACTGTTTGGCGGGAAATGAGGATTGACCTTTCCCAATGATCTTTGACCTTGACCTTTGACCTTGAACTTTGTATTGGGTTACCCTTCCGATGACGTCATAACATAATATATGTCAGACGGGGTAACGTCATTTGGCCGGACGCACAGTGGTCAGTGACCTTGAAAGTGCAGATATGACCTTGACCTGTGACCTTTAACCTTGACCTTGACTTTCATGTGAAGTGACCTTGACATATAGTCCCGCTTATATGACGTTATGACGTCACCACTCGGTCTTCAATGCAAGCTAACTGGTCCGACCGCGCGTTTACGGCGATCTCAAAATGCAGGTCTGACTTTGAAAACCTATAAGTCAAAAATTTCGGCCCATTTTCAAAAAGTCTTCACCAATCGACGCGCTATTAAATTCTGTTAAATGTGGCCAGGTTTCGGTTTTCGGCTACAAGCGGTTCTCCGGCCACCTTGGAAAAACAAGTGGGGGCCTCCGAGGCCCCCCTCCAGTGCGCGTGTTAAAAAGAGGGTCCTCTGAACCAAATTAGGGCCCTGAGGTGAACCCTTTTAACCGATAAGACCAGTATGGCCAGCAGGGTTTTGTTGGCCGCGGGGCCCCCTGCAAGTCCCAGGGCCAGCTAAAACCGTCAGGGCCCTGTCAGACCAGCTGGGTCCTCTTTAACCCTTGCCCCGGTGACGGGTATGAGCCACCTTCGCCCTGGTGGGGGGCTAAAAGACCACCCCACGATCTAAAAAAACTAAGAGAGCTAGAAAAAACGCAAAAGGCAATCGAAAGCTCTTCGAAAATGATATCGAAAATACTTCGGTCATTTTTCTTGTCAGGTCAATATCAAGGTCACCAGAGGCCAAAATAGGTCAAAATCGCTAATATGTTTCATGAAGGAATAGCTAGACTAAGTTTGGTGGCGCTGCGCGCCGCCGTTTTTTTTGGTCACTTTGGAAAAACACAAGGGGGTCTAAAAAGACCCCCCACCCGGGCGAAGGTTAACACGTGCATTGAGGGAGTCTGAGCCACCTTTGCTTTGACGGGGGTACCCCCAAGATCTCGATAATCACGCTAAAGAGCGAAAAACGGTAAACGGCTTTGGGTAGCCTATCCACTTCTCTATTGAAAATACTTGAACCATTTTTTCAGCTCACATCTAAGTTCACTAGAGATCAAGACATGCCGTCAGAGGGATAACATGTAAATTTAGGTTTTTGGTGCACAAGTTAAGATAGAGCAAAACAATTTACATCATTAGAATCCTTGCAGCAAGCCGAATCGAATGATAAACAATATGACCTTGTCACGTCAAATCAGGTCAAGTAGGAAATTTGACCTGACCTGAGGTCAGGTCAAGGTATAATTAAGTAAAATTCCTATCATTAAAATTTTAAAGACAAGGCAACTCTAATGACGTTAAAATAAACGCTCTAGCACCATCCATTCCTACGTTATTCAGTTAAAACCATTTTCCCATGTATTTCCAATGGAGAGGTCATGGCTCGTATCTGATCTTAGGTCATCGATGTAAAAAATACCGGAAAACATTTTAGAGAACTTGGTAGGCCCATTTTGTACTATGTGTTTCAATCGGATAAGCTCACCCCGTTCAGACTTATGTTGTCTTAAACTTTTTTTAGGTTGGGTCACTTGACCTGTACTGGTGACCTGAACTGAGATGACCTAACCTTAAAATTTTGTAAAAAGTTGTCAACATGATCAGGAAAAGGTATCCCAAGTCCGGTGGCGCTACGCGCCCCCGTTTTTATGTTAAGTCCAAAAACCTGACGGGGTGGGTACCCACCCCCTCCGTCAATGCGCGTGTTGAGCGAGAAGGTCATTGTGGCTAGCAGGAACCACTCTAACCAGGTAGCATTATGGCCACTCGTCCACAGCGCCCACTCTGACTATCAGGATGCTCTTTAACTCCAAAGGCTTTTGAACTAGCGGGACTGACTGTTCTCCACAGGACTCTCTATCGTCACCAGGGACCTCTTTGGTCAGCTAAAGACCCTACAGAGACATAGCCAAAGAGAGGATTTTGGGGCAGCGGCCCCCTGGAGGACGCACTGCCCAGCTGCACTCTTCTCTGTATCCCGCCGTGGAACTTCATGTTAGACAGGGCACTCTCAAGCTCTCTCTAGTTCTCCATTCTATGATAAGCGGGGATCTTTTGACCATCCGAACCCTCTGAAAGAAGGCCCTCTGAACCACTGCTGTGGCCCCCAGAGTCCTCCTGTGGACAGTAGGACCCGCTCTGGTCAGCTGAGTCCTCTTCAACCGATAAAGCCACCGTGGTCAGGAGGGTGCTTTGGGCACCAGGGCCCACTGCGACTTGCAGGGTCAGCAATAGCCAGCAGCGCTATAGCTGACCCCGAGCAGCTGTCCAGGGCTGTCTGAACAGCTGGGCCCTCTTTAAATAAGAATGCCATTGTGGCAAGCAGGGACGTTTTTAGCCTGCAGTACCCACTCTGCCTATCAAGACCCTCGTTAACAGAGGAGCCTTTGAACCAGTAGGACCAACTGTCCACCGTAGGGGCATGGGCGCCGAAAGCGGGGGGGACGGGGGACGCGTCCCCCCTGTTGGCCAACCAGGGGGGGACGTCCCCCAAAATTTTTGGGTCAATGGTCATTAATGCTGTCAGTTACCGAATATGCTCAAAATTCGCCTCCAGTTGGTCAGCACCAGCCCGGGTCTGTCCCCCTGCAAAAATTCCGTGGCGGCGCCCCTGCGTAGGGTCTATATCGTCAGAAGGGCCTCTCTAGTCAACTGGGCTTTCTATAAACGATGCCGAGGGCCCGGTTGGCCCTCTAAATCCACCGAAGATCTGTGCAGCTTGTAGGCTACTTTAAAACAGCAGACAATTTGTGACCCGCTGGACGTTTTGTGGTTATAGTGCCTCTATAACCATCTAACATTTAGCCAGCACCGTCCATTGTAACCACAGGGCTGTCAACAACCAGCAGATCCTTTTAACCCTCGCCCCTGTGGGGGGTGTTTGAACATCCCCTCGGGTTTTTCCGGTGGCACGAGTAAACGGCGGCGCGAAGCGCTGCCATGCTTGACGCAGCTTTTCTTGATCAATTCCGCAACTTTCCCCAAAATTTAAGGTCGGGTCATGTCAGGCCAGTTCACTTGTACAGATCAATTGACCCCACCTCCAAAAATGATTATGGTGGCATAAGTAAGAAAAGGGTGAATTTATCCAATCGAAACATATCCACATAGTGAGCCCATCGAGGCTTATGAAATATATTCCGGGGTTTTTCATATAAATGACCTAGGGCCAGGCACGGATAATGACCTCTCCTTTTAAAATGCATGGGAAAAACGGAACTTGACCGAAAAAACTGCTCTATTTCTGTAGATACCGCTTGGAATACCTTTGCATTATCCAAATCTTGGTAACCTAGGCTCTTTTATTGGTTCGTGTTGCAAGCTTGGACCTATGACCCATAAGAGGGCACCTGGGGCTACTTAAGCAAGTTTTTAGACTTGGGTCAATAACTTTGCAGGTCATTACGATAAAACTAATATTTTGATACCATTACGTTTGGATTGCTATTTTGAATCGACTGATATGCATATTGACTATTGTATAACAGTGATTGACAGGTATCCACATTTCAACATCTGCTGTGTTGGTTGAAATGTGAATATTGACTATGTTCTGTTTAGTTTAGTTTAGTTTAGGCCATGTTCGAGGGGGTGTTTGAAACCCCCACCAGGACGATGGTGGCTCGAAAGTCCACCGGCCACCGTGGTTATAACTCAACTCCCTTTTTAGCCAGCAGGGCCTACTGGGACTATCAGCAGAAGCATATGTAATTATAGGACTCTTTGAAACTAGTTGGACCCACAATTGATCTTATACCCCGCTATCAGCGGGAGGGCCCTTTAGTCAGCTGGACACTTCGTAAATAGATTAGAAGCGTCCTCGTGGCCCTCTGCATCCAGCATGATTTTCTGTAACTAGTTACAGAGAACCCGCAGATACCAGCAAAACACTGACCATTGGGCTCTATAGAACCAGCAGAGCCCTCTCTGACCAGCTGGGCCCATAATGGTCAGCTGAGCTCCCTTTGTCCGCCACCGAATACCATTTTAAGCCTTTTTTCGTTCGAAAGGATCCGCTTTGAAGGTGAAAGAAGCTCCCAGAAAAGTTGTTTATTACCAACCTATATTTTTTTCATGCAATTCTATTGCTAGAAAAGGTCCGCCACCCATTTAATCGGGTAGCCAGGCGTGCCCCCTCCGCGATCCCAACGACAACAGTACCCTTACGTTAACACCACCAGAACATAAAATATTACAAGTCGCGGCACGCCCTGCTAGGAAAAAGAAAGTAACTTAGAGAAAGCATAATAAATATCAATACTATTAGTAAAAACTGCCAGTAGTAGCTCCCTGTAAATATACAGGGAGCAGGAATACAGGTCTATTTAGGTTAAATGCACAATAATTTAGCTCATTACCGGTTAGATTGTTAGTCTTTTTCCAAACGGGACTACCCAAAACTGGAGATTCGTGTTAGCCCCTCCGAGATTCTGGCGAAAAGATAGAGGCCTAGTAACATTCGCCAGAGAACTCGGAAGACAGTAAGCAAATTAGGGCAGACATGCAGGCATAGGCAAGCAAGCAAGCAAGCAAGCAGGCAAACTAGCAAGCAAGCGCAGCAGGGGAGTCAGACGCACGCACGCACGCACGCACGCACGCACGCACGCACGCACGCACGCGCACACACACACACACACACACACGCACACACACACACACGCACACACACACGCACACGTACACGCACACGTACACGTACACTTACACACGCACAACGTCCATGCAACATGCACAACGTCCATGCAACACGCACAAACCTACACATATACACTAGGAAGCATTTATTGGGACACAATTACAGTCTTCAATGTGCAGCCCCATTTCCAAGGTTCACATGTCTTCCCCCACTATAAATTTCACGGCCATGGTCACGTTGGTTACTAATTATTTGTTCTATATTTGGCAAGGAAGATATCCCTTACATGTTTTTTTAGTGTGTTTTTGTTTAGGGGTACATCTTCCGTAGTCCTAAATTTGGCACATAAAGTTTTATTCCAAATTTCTGGTGCAGAACATGTAATAGAAAATTTTCTGTAATTTGTGGTGGCTAAAGGTACTTCAAAATTTTGTGCTAGTCTAGTGTTATTTGTTCGGTGGAGTTGAAACATTGAAGACATCACAGTGGCATCGTACCATTCAATACATTTGATAGAATAACTATTTTTTGTTGCGATACTAGTTCTGGAAACTTCAGAATTTTTAGCTCAAGAAATAGTTCATTCGTTGGATAGTAAAAGGGTTTCTTCGTTATAATTCTAACTGCTCGTTTTTGAAGTTTAATGATTTTATCTAGTCTGGATTCATAATTACTACCCCAGACAAGCGCGCAATAATTTAAATGGGGCAAGATTAAGGCATTGTAAAGACAAAGTAATTCACGTGTTGACATAAAGAATTTAGCTCTGCTCATTATGCCGAGATTCCTACTTATAACTGTGGATAAATTTGAAATATGAGAGTCCCATTTTAATTTTTCGTCAATATTTATTCCTAGATAACGTATATTTTTCGCCCTTGAGATTTGTTCACTGTTCAAAGTCACATCAAGATTTTCCAATGCACACCCAGAGTAAAGTTGATAATGTGATTTAGACGCGTTTAATGATAGACGATTTGCTTTGAACCATTCTGATACTTTAGACAGGATATTTTTTACCTTAAGCTGAAGCTTTGCTGAATTTTCTTCTGTTATGATAATAGCAGTGTCGTCCGCAAACAAGTAAAATGTACAGTCATTTGATACTTTATAAAGGTCATTTATATATACTATAAACAGAGCTGCAAAAAGTCGGGCTCTCGGGTCATAAAGTGCCCGACAGATTTTAGGGCACGGTATGGTCTTGCGACAGATCTTACAATCTGTGAGAAAAAAAATCTTGAAAGGAAGCAGAAAATATTTTTTGTTCTAAAAAAACTCAATATTAGAATTGTCACCTCTTTCACTCAACAAGTTTTTCATGAATTTGCACCTCTCCCATATCAAGCCAGTGTGCGGCAAGAACCGATGGAAAATCGAGGGACTTATGAATCGAGGGACCTTTGAATAGAGGGCCTTATGCACAGAGGGTCTTTTCGAGGGACTTATGAATCGAGGAACCTTTGAATAGAGGGCCTTATGCACAGAGGGCCTTTTAAACGTCACCCAGAAAATCCTCTGCTGGAAAAATTCCTTCACCGGCCTGTCGGGCCCGATTTGTATTCCATAGCACGCGACAGCTTGGCCCGACAGGCCGCCGTAAAGGTAAAGGCGACAGGCAAAACAGTTTTTTCCTTCGTTTCCTTCTTTGGAAGTACGCTCAACGCTGCCGCAAGGGCGCTGTTTGAACAGCGCCCTTGCGGCAAAGCCGGTGTAAAAGGTATCTTTGGTTTGAAAGCAGCCCTGCGGTTTGGTGTGTTGCCTTGTGGATATGGCGGAGGCCAAGGCCCTAGAATCCCGTGGTGTGGTGGAGGCAATACGTTGCAAGGTTTGTTTTTGATTATTTTTCTCTTGCATTACTTTGGTATACATCTTGAGTAAACTGGTTGAGCCTGGATTTCATCGTCCATAGTTGAAGGGCTGATAAATGGCTCCGATTAAGCTGAAGCCCCTTCCACCGTCCCGTGTCAAGCTTAAATGTGGATTTGAGGGATGTGGGTATTTTGGCGAGAAACGTTTTTTAAGGAGCATCAGCGAATCAAGCATTCTGGGCTGCCCTGCAAGTTCAGGAACAGTGGTTTTGGCCAAAGAGGTCGTTTTGAAGCATGGATCAAACAGCGGGCAGATCAGAACAGTGTGAGGAGAAAACAAACAAGTAAGTGATGTGGTGTTCGTTGTAATTTCGGCAGCTTACATTTATTTCCACACAGTATGTTATGCTCACTGTTGATCAATAATTTTAAATGATATTAATAAGGGAAAAATGAATTTTACCAGCAGACTGGTCAAATTAGACTAAAACATTTGATTTTCCCTTCCGTCTTCTTTTAAATCCAATGCCTGTTTGTCCAGAATTAACCACAAAAGTTGCATACCTTCATCAGTGGATTTGTAGATGCCAAAGAAACAAAACTCTTCACCTTTCCACATTAATTTGAGTTTTAAGTACCAAACTGTGTCTCCTATTTCATTTTATTCACTTACCTAAATATGCCTATGATCTATGTCAAGGGGACAAAGATATAACAAAAACACAGCCTAGTGCAACCTTCACTCATTCCTTTTACTCTTAACTTCCTTGGAAACATGATATTTATTTGACATTTACTATCTAACTGACTTAAGGTTATTTATTAGCCTCATGAACTTCAGATCCTAAACCACGTACCCTCATGGAAATGAGCACGGCAATGCATGAAAAACTTTGAGATAGCCAACAGCTTCAAAATTTAGGATTTTTCATGTAGACATGCATTTAAAGTCATGGAAAGCTAATATTACATGTTTGTATTCAACTACAAGTAGCCATGATCCTTAAAAAACACTTTCGAATATCAAAAAAGTACCCCTCCAATCTTGTTTGTCTGGCCATCAGAGCAAAATCCATATATAAATTTTGGGGGTTTCTTCCAAATTACCCCCTCCACCTCCAAAAAACTGAAATCATGAAAATCTGCAGAAGCTGGCATAAGTAACCGCATGGTATGGGAACCAGGTCAGCTTTCTTCCATTGCAAACTATATTTTTAAGTATTCTGGGCTGGACTATGTAACATAATAACAAAATATCACTTATTCTCATTCTAGTGCAGCATTTTTTGTCAATGGCGGCTGCAGAGGACTGAAAAAGGGGGCTGCTTTTCATGTTATTGTATATTTCCACCTGTGACCTAAATCATCTGAATTCAAGACTGAGTCTTACTCAAGACCCAGTCGAGCTGACTTTGACACACACTATTTGTATGCTGTACGTCCACAAATCTCAAATTACATCCAATAATAAATTTCCTTTACCAATGGTGACTCCAGAAAATGAGAATTGGTGGTTCGGTATTCAATTTGTTATAGGTTTCTGCCGATAACCTTAATTTCCTGAGCGTGTCTGATAATTGAAAACCCGAAGAACAGTCTCAGTTCTAGAGTTTTGAAAATTAATAGACTTGTGTCATTCCACTTAGATTTTCCATAGGCGGCTTCAGAGCACGAAAAATAAGGATATCACACATATAAGGATCAGAGCACAAAAATAAGGATAATGATATCCATTGGTGCCAAACTTGAAGTTTTTATGCTAATTTTAGTATTTTCTATTAAGAATGTGGAAAAAGAGTAGGAACATTTTACCAATTGAATGGGTTTTTAGACAATTTGAATAGTCCTATCCTAACCACCCGACAGATTTGGAGTTTTTTTCGAAAGTGCCCGACAGATTTGAGATTTTTTGCAGCTCTGACTCTAAATAACAAAGGCCCTAAAATTGATCCCTGTGGAACACCAGTGTCTATTTTTCTAGGTTTTGATAGAGTTTCATTTATCCTTGTCTTTTGATATCTGTTTGATACATAGGAGCAAATGATTTTATATAATTTTCCATGTATGCCAATTTTATTTATTCTACGTAAGAGTATACTTAAACTAACCGTATCGAACGCTTTTTTCAAATCAAGATATATTCCACACGAAACATGACCGTTTTCCAGAGATTTTGTCACATTGTCATAGAGGTGCGCCAATGGCATATAGGTACTATGCTTCTTCCTAAAGCCGAATTGCAATGGGTACAAAATATCATGTTGAGTCAGATAATCCGAAAAGTAATTATAAATCAGTCGTTCAAGAATCTTGGAAAAATGGACAACAAGGAAATGGGACGGTAGTTTGTGAATTTATCGTTTTCGCCAGATTTATAAACAGGCACAATCGATGCAATTTTCAAAATATCTGGGAACACAGCATTTTGCAAGCAAATGTTGAAAAAGTATGTCAAGTTGTTAAGGCATCTTTTGTAAGTGCAAAGGAGGAGATGACTATTTATGCCGTCAACGCCACCACCCACAGAATTTAGCGATTTGATAACATCCTCAATTTGTTGCTGGTTAGTTGAGAGTTCCGAAAGATGTGGGGGATGTGTATAATTTTCAATATAACTTGTTGGATCTACATCAGATACTGGGATTTCCTTTTCAAGTTTCGAACCTACTGAAGAGAAAAAATCGTTGAAACCATCTGAGATATCCTCATTTTCATAACGTTTGTTTTTCTCGTCAGTGAAAACTTTGGGGTATGAGCTAGTTTTAGAGGTTTTTCTATTAATTACTTCATTTAGTAAATTCCATGTTTGTTTTCCATCTCCCTTATGCAACTCAAACATGTGTTTATAATAATCTCGCTTAGTATCTTTAATTATTTTAGTCAGTATGTTTCGATATTGCTTATATTTTTCCTTATGGTTTGGTTCGCCAACATTCCTATTATTTGAATTATCTTTGTCTTTAGATAGAATATATTTCCGATAGAGTTTATTCTTCTGATTAATGCAAGCCAAAATACCTGGTGAGATCCATGGCTTTATTGGGGTTTTTCTTCTACTAGGCACAAAGGACTTAGAAAACTCTTCAACTCCCATTTTATAGGCATTTATGATTACTTTACAAGCTTCATTTGGATCGGTTATGTTCTGAAAGTTTTGCAATTTGGATACCAGGAAGTCATTTAAATCAGTTTCCTTTCTCTTATCAAAAATTTTTACTGGTTTCCTTAAGTTAAATTCTATTGATTTTACTTCGATACACATATAGATAGGAAGGTGATCAGATAGGTCATCAATTATTATATTATATCATACCTTAGTCTCCTTATTGTATTGCAGAATTTTAATCTATTTAACGCCACATTTTGTCATTGAAAAATTGAAAGAAAACCACTTTAACAAGAACTAAACAGAATTAAAAAAGTTCTGGTGCCGTAACCAAGCACGGGGGCTGTTGCCTTCTTCACTTCTTCGGGCGGTACTTCCTTGACACAGGCATCGTTAATGTGGCACCAACCAGCCTTATACTGGTTCCAGCAGAATTCAGTGTAGTGGCTGGTCTTGGTGGCTGTCAAGGTGTACTACTGCACCATGCAGGTCAAACTCAAGACTGTCAGATATCTGCGGGTGCCCGAGGGCCTTTCAACTGAGGTCCAGGTCGCTAAGGGTAAAAGTACCGTGAGCGACGGCTTTGAACGATGTACTGCCGATGTAGGTAAAACGCTTAAGCTGCATAATCACCATATATGGCGGGCGCCAGGCCTCAAACTTAAGCTGTTAATTGGCGTGTCTCCTCGAATCCTGGGTGCATAAAATAGCAAAAACAGTGAAAATATATTCCAACACAGCCCTTCCTCGGAATCTTCATGAAATGTATTGATTGGAGAAGCTCTTGGTCATGATGTGAACTGAGACCTGGAATTTCAGATTTCACCAAATTTCGGAATAATCTTTGTGCTTTTGCTTGATTATGAACCCTGGATTTCAGGAAATACGTTAATGGCCAACTGTTCTACGCATAATTATGCGCCTCAATACAACAGCCAGAAATCGATCTATCTCTGAAGGAAGTTTCTCCCGAAGGGGAAGAAATACTTACGGTCTTTTTCGCTTGTCGAGCACGATAGGCTCTGCAGCAATTTGGTAGGCACACAAATGACTTTTCATGGTGATATATTAGGGGCGCTCTGGTTTAAAGCGACCTTTGTTATACTAATTGATGCAGAAATCACGCCGAACGTTTTTTTTCTTCATTCGTATTTATAAGCGCATAATAACTCACGTACGAGAACTGTCCATAACAAATATTTAGGCACTCTCTCGCCAGTTACCCACGTGTTTCGTGAAGCACGTCAACACTATTCGTAGAAAACAATGTTTATAATGATTCAAGTGATTACATTTTAGTTATGTTTTAACTTAGCAAACAAAGGCTGGTTTTTAACTTTCCTTCACCATGCCCTCGTGAGAAGGAGACATTTGTGCGAATCTCCAAATCTGAAACATTTGCCGGGGTACCTGGCCGTTCCCACAATGGCGGACTGCGATGACAAATTTTAATTCTAAAACGATGGCACAATCATTACAAGCTCCAAAATTTGGGTCTAATTTCACTTCGGGTTCGTTACCAGAACGTCTCAGGACGGAAAGTTAGGTTTGGCGGTACTTGCAATTGCGCCTCTGGGTGCTGAGTTGGAAGGGGAATAAAGTAAGATACCTATTTGGCGTGATGTTTGAACTGATGAATTGGTAAACAGTTCAGTTTCTCACTTTTCTTCGCTATTTCTTGAAAAAAACTGTATACTGCCACTAGGTCTTGGATAAATGTAATACACTTGGGAAGATGCAACAGCCAAACATAAAAGTGCATATCTGAGGATTTTCCTCTTTGTGAAGACGGATTGTTAAGTGTAGTTTACCATCAAATATGATAAGCATCATTTTGTCATTCCACGTGGCCATGATTCGTAAGATAATGGTGCGAGGGCATCGAAAATAATCGCAGCCAGTGTGAACCTGGCCTGTGCGCTGTCTCAGAAAATTATATCAGCGGAGAAGCTTTGACATTGTAGGTATGGGCGCCGAAAGCGGGGGGGACGGGGATACGTCCCCCCTGTTGGCCAACCAGGGAGGGACGTCCCCCCAAAATATTTGTTGGGTCAATCGTCATTAATGCTGTCAGGTACCGAATATGCTCAAAATTCGCCTCCCCGGTCAGCACCAGCCCGGGTCCATCCCCCTGCGAAAATTCCGTGGCGGCGCCCCTGATTGTAGGCAATGCAAACCGGACTTTAACCCATATGATTAATTGTTCCTAAGGAATAAATTTGTAAACCAGATGGCGGACTCAATGATATATTGGGAAAGGTGAAACGGTAAGATAAACACAGAATGAAATACGTGGGCATTTCCATCGTGCTTTATTTATATTTTTCAATTCGTCAGGATGGGAGAAGGGCTCTTGTGCGCTTTTGGGTATGCCGCTCTTGTTGATAGCAATCCGATACGACTGATTTTACACGAAATCTACAATACCCATTTTTTCAGAAAATCAGAAATAAACCATTCCATGTGCCCTCGCACGCCGAGTCCAAAGAGCTTCTGCAGAACGACCTTGGATAGCAAAGGCACCCCTCCCCCAGGGATGAAGGCGCCCCTAGGGAGGAAGGCCCCCCCCGAAAATCTTGCACCCCTTCTCGAAAATGGAATCCGCCGTCTCAGCTTCAGAGATACAGGATTCAGCGCAGCCGAAGCCTCACTCAACTTACGGGCACGCTCACACCGGAGATTCATCGGCCAAAAAGAGCTTTCGGAGGACACATGCGCAGCAAATGTAAAAGCTTCATGGCCGAGGTCACATTAGACCTAGAGACACATGCACAACAGATGTAGGTATACACTTTAGCGGCTAAGTTCACTTCAGAACCAGGAAATGCGAGCTCCCTATGCATATATAGCCCTGACCCAAGTGGCATACTGGTGCCGCCTTAACGGCTCACCCGGTCCGCGAGATCATAGATCCGTCAATGCTATTTCCTTTCACTAAGGAGTTATGCCAATTATGCTGACAAAAGTTACCATTTTAGAGATCGCGGTCAGCAATTGTATTTAACAGTTCACAACATCGAGATGCCATCGTTTTGTCCTCTAGGAATATTACCTACAACTCATTTGGTACGGAAAAAGTTCCGCCTTTGGCTCGGAATTAGGGGTGCGGGCTGGGGCCATGCCCCATAGCCAGGGGTGTCACCACTGGAATTTTCATTGGAGGGGACAAATTATGACCAGGTGCCACCACCTATTTGGTGGGAAAACCTATTTGATGGGTGCCAAATCCAATCGCGGGGGTGCCGATGCTCGCATAATGTGGTGGTGTGGGTGGGGGGCGGGGGTAGGAAGTGACATTTCAAGGGGGTAAAATCAACCCTTCAGGGTGACAACATAACCATTTGGAGGGCGCCGTGGGTCGACAGGGTGAGGGGCAGCTGCCTCCACTTGTCCCTCTCCTGGAGCTTCCTCTGCCTTGCTACACCTGTCAATAAATTTGAATGGTTTCGTATTATTCAGACAATGGCCAAAATGGCACTCGCAGTCGATGCGACGTCAAATACTAAAAACTATAGCGCTTTATTGATTTGGCTGCATCAGGAAGGATATAGGAGTGTGTTTTTAATATTCCGACCCGGGATTCCGCGAAATGTGACGTTCATCCTTTGAAATTTTGCCCATGATTCCGCGCGGAATATTCCCGTCATTCCGCACGGAATGCTCGGAATCGAAAAAGCAGTCCCGCTCAAGATTGCAGCGCCCATGGATGGAGTTTGTAGCAGTAAGTTCGTCGAGTTTTAACCCTTGCCCCGGTGGCGGGTACGAGCCACCTTCACCCTGGTGGTGGTCAAAAAAGATCCCCATGATCTAAAAAAATTAAGAGAGATAGAAAAACTGCAAAACGTAAAAGTCGCCTAATATGAGGTGTACTAAGAAAACCTCATATCGCAGAAACTAAGATAGCTAGAAACATTTTTTGAACACCATGCGAAAGCTCTAGAGTTGCTATTTCATTGCAGCACCAATGATTTTGGGTCAGGTCAAAGCAAGGAGCTGCAGGCCACTCAACATTAGGAATGTTCTTGGCAATGTCCATAGCCACCCATGCATAAGGGCGCTCCCTTTTTCGCTAATAGCTTCCAAACCAAGCAAGATACAGCCATAGTTGATGCACCATTGAAACTATTTCGTCAATACGAATCGACCGACAAATGATGTTGCTATGCCACGTCCAATTTAAAATTTGACCCGACCCAGGTCAACAGTTTGACCCAACTTGACCAGGTATAGTCATGATATATTTCATTTGACTTACAGTGAGCATACAAACAATTTGGTAACGAAATAAAAGCTCTACCTTTGTTTATTCAAAATTTATAGTGTAAAACACCGAAAATGTTTTTTTTACCTTGGGTGACTTTTCAAAGATCACAGGTCAAAAGTTATGGTTTCAGCTTCAGAAATGGGCTAAGAGCAAGTCTTAACCGATGTGTGAAGTTGATTTCATCCATACCTACTTACTGAGAAAAGCTCATTTCATGGTTTTCCCCATGCATTTGCAACGGGGAGGTCATGTTCTGTAGATAACCTTAGGTCAACCAACAATATCCGAAATCCCGGAACATATGTTGTATCTCTTGGTGGGCCCAATATATGGTATGAGTTCCAGCTTGATCGGTTGACCCTCCTTTTAGTTATGCAGTCCTAAACATTTTTTGAGGTGATGTCACTTCACTTGGCCTGGTGACCTGACCTGATATGACCTTGAGCTAAAATTTTCAGGGAAAATTTAAAAATGATGAGGAAACAGCTAGATTAAGTTTGGGGGCGCTGCTCGCTGCCGTTTTTTGGTCACTTTGGAAAAACCCGAGGGGTATAAAAAGAACCCCCACCCGAGCGAAGGTTGATGTTTATCTGCTTGTTATGTCTACGATATGTTCTTAAGAATAATCGGCACCTTATTATAACGCTAAACATTGGCGGATGCAGGGGAGGGCATTCCGGCTATGCCCCCCAAGCGATGGAGGGGGTCCAAACTATGTTTTGGCCCCCAAAAGAGCGGATATTTTTTTTAAATGGTGTTTACACTAGGTCTGTCGAGCAAAAAATATTCGCTCAGTCCCGGGGCAGCTTGCATCGTGAGGAATTAGTGCACAGAAACACAATGCAACGTCAGATTCGCTTTATTGGTAGGCACGTTTCCCATTCAGCTAATTGGATACCTTTTCAAGCTTACCTACTCAGAGTCAAAGTCACAGTAGTGAGCGTGACAGATATAGAACCTGCTTGTTCTACTGCAGGCCTCGTGCGCCATATGGCACATGGCGTGGTCACATGGCAATGTCAAAGGTCATGGGTCAAGGCTTTTCTTTTTCGAGATCGTAAGGGCCACCGGTCCCTCTCCAGTGCGTGTTCGCGCCAGACCCGTTCCAGTCCGGGTGGTAATACAAAACATTCAGGTATTCTCAGCACAGTTTTTAATTATTCTTCCTTATTTTCCCTGCCAATAATCAGGGCGTCACCACAATTTTTTGTAAGGGGTGACGGACCCTAGTCTGGCGATGACGGGGGGCGGGGGAGGGGAGAGGGGTAGGAGGCGATTTTAAAGGGGTGAAAAGTGCTAAAAAAGAGGTACCTACTTCAAGTTAAAATGGGGGACGCCCGTTTCCTCATTCGCGTAGGTACTTGGGTGACGCGCTCCTCCCCCACTTTCGACGCCCATGCCAACAATGATGGTAATAATACATCCTTATGACTATTCAGTTCGCCCATAAAGAAAACTGAGCGCCGAGGTAGGCTGCATCAATGTTTCAACCTGCCCCGCGAAATATCGTCTTGCCCCGTCCCTGCCCTGAATCAATCATGGCCCCAAACAGTGGCGGATCTAGCCGGTTGGTTTGGGAGGGGCAAACCAAAGTCGAAAAGCAAAAAAAAAGAAAAAACGTCACGCAGCGAAAAATTGCCCTACAATATGCCTTTTCGATAGGATTTTCGGAACTGGAGACGAAAGGGAAAAAAACGCCACGGGGTGAAAAATATGGGCTCAAAATACTTTTTATCCTATCCAAGCCTCAATATTTACACTTAACTTCACTAATTCTGTTTGAAGTTGAGAGTTGAAGCACCAAAATCTTGCTTAGAAGCTAAAAAAGGAGTCGGGGGAAAAAGAAGATCGATCGCTTTGGGGGGGGCAAAAACATAGTTTTGCCCCGAGCTTTTCCGTTTTGGGGGGAGCAGTTGCCTTTTTTGCCCCCCTTTGGATCCGCCACTGGCCCCAAATATTGCACAAGCCAAGAGGTCCCACCAAAAGTCTTTGCCTCAATTGAAGACTGGAGAAACACACTTTAACCTGCCAGGCTTATGACCAGCGTGCATGTTATCTTGTATTTCACTTAAAAATTAATGTAACAGACTAAAAAATTCTTTCACCCTAAAAATGAGTTTTTGCCTCCTCACCAGGCATCGGCCGACCGCCTTCGCTGGTTTCTTCATCGGAAAGGCATTGCGCGTGCGTGGTTCTAGTGGGCCCGCTTAGTGAATATTTTTTAGTTACAGCCTCTGATGCATTCAAACCGTAATACAACCAGTCCCGGTCTCCCCTATACTATGTCTGTCGAGCACCCAAATTGCACGTCCCACCCCCCCCACCCCCCTAGGAGGAAAGGCAGATATGGGTTTGCCCCCAAAACCCGGGTCTGCGTCCGCCCCTGGACCTAAATGAATGTAAATGAAAGATTTGCGGGCGCAAAGTCAAAATAAGTCGCATCTCGCCATTTGCGCTGCATTCAGGCCTCGTTCAAGAACGTTCCGCTATCGGAGTCCGCGAAAAATCATGACGTTGTGCCCCTGGGATTCCGCGTCGGAATATTTCAAACAACGCAGCCTAGAACTCCAGAGGACCACTTCTGGAGTGTATAATTTCAAGGGTATTTCAAGAGGGCATCGCTTATTTTTCTCCCAACGAGGAAATGCCAGTTCATAGTGTATATTTCGGCGAAGTAATACAAAACGTCACAAAAAGGAGAAGCGCTTTTCAAAACCATGGAATAATACTGGGGGAGGCTATGTCGTAAATTCATAAGGAAAAAGGAATAGAGAGGGACAACTACGCAAGATACGAAGAGCATTCAACTGCCAAAAGTTTTTCAGCTTCAGTTAAGTCCCTAACTGCCCTACGAAGAGTTTGTTGTCAGTTAGGGACTTGACTGCTTGAAAGGTGAAGGATCAGCTAAAGCTTGAGGGGAGCTAACTGTTTGATATTGTAGAAGTTATTAAAATGTGAACTGCTATTGGCGCATAGCTGTTTTAGCTGAAGTCTGCAGCTGCTACTTAGTTTTTCAAGGCCTGGTTAGGGTGAGTACCTACACAGTAAGAAAACAGTTATGTGTTTCATTCCTCTTTTGTTTTACCTTTCACGAATTGAGGCATAGTATAGCCATGCAGTGTAAGGAAACGTCGTACAATGTCTAATGAATAAGTAAATACTTAAAGTGTACCAACTGACTGTTTTAAAATACACAGGTCAATTCATCTGTAGAAAGGTTTGTTTTCAGTGCACATCATCAATGAATTTCATTTATTTTGAAACTTTGTCAGACACCAATATATTTTTTTAGCAAATATGTGTCTGTCTCTCTGCCTCATTTGTAACCTATCAGCTTCAGTGGTGATCATAAAATAAACGTTGAGAATATAATATGAGTCTCATGGCCAGTCCGCAGAATGTGGCAGGCGATTCAACAAGGTGCTTTGGGCAGTCCAAAACCTGCCCCAATTGGGGCAGAAATTTGGTGGCTGGGTCAGATTCCTCTAGCAGGGGAGGTAATTTTTTACCAATACAGGTTTTATCTACTCCATTTTAAGCAAAACGCCCAGAAATAAAATACAACTGCATCCAACCCCACGACCATGACATACTCACGATACTCCACATGTCAAAGCAATAGAAACTCATGTACAGCAGCTATCTTGCATTCATGATGCTCAATTTCAAAGATACCCTTATTCAAAGGTATATTTACAAGCAAAGTTTTTCCCCTAGTGACATCCTTCACCCCTTCTCTCAACCTGTAGCAATTTATACTTTTAAGAATATTTTAATTGACAAGTATTTTGGGATAGAATAATTTTTTTCACAGCTTAAGTATTTTTCCCTTTTGTTTTCTCACATTTGCATGAAAGTATCACAAAATTTGGAATATTTTTCCGAGACCCAAGCAAAGAAAGATCCCTTACGCCCATGTGATGTCACATCACAGACCAGCGTACGTTTTTGGAGGGGGCTGGCATGATTTGTCGGCCTTTGGCGATCAAAACATAGCGAAGGAAATGCAAAAGAACTATACACGGAAATTTCAATTTGAGTTCTAAAATTGTTTTATGTAGCTAAAATCAAATTTGGATTACAAATTTAGAATAAAAAATAAGCTTTTAAAAGGCACCCATTGCCTGATTTTCATATTCACTTCCAGGAACTTAACATCAATGAGAAATTTCCTGGATTTGGTAGCTTTTAAACCATATTTCGCTTGATGACAAATATGACACCTTTGAAACTAATCAGCTTTTCCAGCGCATGTTTAACAAATGATTATTGTTTTTTTTACTTAATTTTTCTTCTTCCCTCAGTGATTGCCTTGATTGATTGCTGCCCCAAGTACCAGTTACGGCTCCCAAGAGCCCCCCTCTGCCCCAAGCTCAACCAAAAGCTGCCCCAAATCGGAAAGTCTGCCCCGAGGCTGCCCCAACAAGATCTCATCGAAATCTGCAGTGTTCTGCAGACTGGCCTCATGGTAGAACATATGCTGTGAAAGTTGTGCTTCGGGATCAAGGCTTCACTCAGTCCAGTCCAAGTCAGCAAAATTTGGCACTACCAATGAGGTTTTGTCAGGGGTGCCACTATCAAGGGTTATGGCCCCCATGGCTAGAATTTCATGCTTGCCTGCTCCCCTCCCCTCAGTCTGTAAAATGTGGTAGGCTTCTTGACAAGGTGTTTGAAAAATCATGAATGACCTATATTTCCTGAAATCATATTAAACTAAATGAAATGTCACCGGTTGGAAGGAAGACATGGACATTCCCCTCCCCCCACCTGAATGTGATAACCACCACCCCCACCACCACCTGCAGGTGATGGTGATAAAATGCAAAGAAACAGATAGCGGCCCAATTGTCTTTTTGCCCATTTTCCCTCTCCCTGGGTCCGCCTATGACCAAGGAACAATAATGTAAGATCTAACTTTTCCAAAACTTGTGCAACTATTGTGAAATTTCACCGGTATGGAAGGAGGACATGACAGGATTTCCCCCTCCACTGGGTCCGCCCCTGCAGGTAATAGTGATAAAATGCAAAGAAACAGATAATCATCTGTTTTTTATTATAAATTAGGCCATTGACGGCACAATTTTCTTTGGAGGTGGCTTTTCTTGATTTACGATCATTCCACGACTTCCCCTACCCCTCCACTTTCAACGCCCATGGACCTATGCGCATCAGTACCTACATGATTATAAAATCCCTATATCCTTGCTTAGAACCAACTAACCCTTTCCACTCGCATTTGATTAGCAAATCCTATTTCACTTTCATAGGACTAGCAAATCCTATGCACCTTGGCCCCATATGATGAATCCTATGCGACTTGCATAGGACTAGCAATCCTATGCATCTTAGTCCTATGCGGTTTGTACAGGAATCCTTTACAATCCTATGTGAATCTGAAAATCCTATAACACTTTTTCACTAGGGCAGTGACGTCAGCCTCCTCCTCACCGTCCTCAGTATCCTAGTCCTCGACAAAGTCCGCCTCCTCGCCACCCGCCCCGACGCCCGAGATGTCGGAGGCGTCCCCGGACGCGCCGGCCTCGGTGTTGGGCCGCTGACGAAGGCGTCCACGCGCTGCGTCATCAACGCGCGCACCCTGTCCTCGGCACCGGGCTGGATCCAGCTGTGGTCGGCCGAGTAGGCCTCAGTCGGAGCCTCGGCCGCCAGTTGGCTTACCTCCGGAAGCTCGATGTCCATGTACTGGTAGAAGATCTGCCGTGCGCCCGGGATCATTCCCGGCCTAAAAGCGAAGTCAGCGTCACTGCGAGGCGCCTCCTTCGCCCCGGAGCCGCTGTCCAGGTGTTTGGTGTTGATGGAGGAAGCTTATACTTGGAGGCGTTGACCGAGCGGTAAGGCACCACACTCAGCGCCCGCTTCAACGCCACCGTGTTTTTCAGCACTGCGCTGCGTGTGCGGTAGTCGATGATCTGGTACCTCCAGGCGGCCGGGTCACTCCTCAGGTCGTACCCCTGTTGCACCCACATGTTGCGCCAGGGGCCGGTATTGAAGTAGTAGGCGACCAGTGGCAGCAGGCACTTGGACCGGTCTGTCAGGCTCTCGGACCCGGGCCGGTAGTAGATGAAAGTGCGAGACGCCGCCAGACATCGCGATGGCACTCAACACCGGGATGGTACAAGAGCGGCGCATCTCTTATGTAGTTCCTCTAAAACAGCGGATCGCCAGCAGGCAGCGGATCTGGCGGACGGACACCAATGTTAAGGAGTGAAAGGGGGATTAGGGTTGTGTCGCCTGGGTTTGAGAGGGGCGTCACAGCCTATGACTGACTGTTGGCATGGTTTGAAAAAACGGTGGTACTGGTGATAAAAGACGGGAGGCCGAAGCCCGTCTACGACTTTCATTAACTTTATTAGAATTTATTAGGGCCAGAGATTCAGTTGCAGTTAGTCACCCCCGTTTCACTTAATTTAGCTGCAGTATAAGGACGACACTACAATTCCGGGGACAGCAATATATACACAGAATAGCAATATTCAATTTGGGACAGCAGCAAATTTGTAGTAACTTTGGTGAACAGGAGATCTGTCGTAAATTTAGGATTTCTGCTCATTTTCTGCCTTTAGAAAGAAAAAAAAACAGCCTAAAAGCTGGCTCATTCAGGAGAAGGTGGCATAATCCCATCTAACTCTAACTGTTCAATGGGCGAGCTGGCATATCAATAATGGTCAATAAATAACTTTGAGGACTAGTTTGAAGAAATATTTGCTTTTGGGTATGTCATTGATGTTCCTTATTTTTGGTGCAAGGTTTTCCTTCCACGTTTTTGGTGCCTCAAGAAATATTGAAAATTTCCGGTAAAGAAAGGCAGTGAACGGAACTTCAAAGTGAGTTGGTTGTCTCGTTTGCCTACCCCTTGTCGGTCCTGCAAGTGTGAATTCAGACGCTAGTGGTGTTGGCAAAGAATTTGTGAGAAAATCATGGAGAACATTCATTTGGGTGATTTTGATTAGGTCGAGTACCTAGTTTAACAACTTTATACTTCTTAAATAAGGGACTAGAGGGTGCTAAACGGTCAGCTGAGTCAATGATTCGGTCTACCTTTTTTGAAGAGTAATTAACCGGTTCAATCTAGTAGGGAAGGTAGAACCCCAGACTTGAATTTCATACGTAATGTGTGATAAGACTAATGAGTTGTAAAGAAGGAGGAGGTGAAATATCATAATAGTATTTTAGTGGAGCCCTAAACAGAAGCAGTTTTTATGAAACTGTGAATATGAAACCTTGTTGGGAATGCGCTTTCCAAAAATGGCCCTTAGAAAATGAGAATGCATGTGCCAGCACTAAAATACTGTTATGGTATTTCATTAGTCATTTATACAAAAGCTCTGTGTTCCTCCAAAAGCAGGTGAATTTACAATAGTTTTGCCTTTCTTTGTTAATTCAAGAGGCATTGTTAATGATTGATGACCATTCAGCTGAAATTACGGTCATAGAATACTCACGGTTCAGAATTTGTCGCACAGTTCTTGTTTCTTAATTCACTGAAAGATGTCAAACTGCTTGAAGGTAGAACAGTGTTATATCGAGGGTCATTTGATGCCTGGCAATGAAATCAGGGCCAGAACTGTATGATAACCAGTTTTGAGCAATATTTCCGCTTATAATCTGCAGAACCAGTAAGTTTTCTTATACTATCCCCTACTGGCCGCCTGCCAGGAAGCATTTGATTTTTTTTAAGAAGAATAAACTCACTACATTTTTGCCATGAATAGGTACTTTGTTTCCTCCTGCTGTGTTGCATGTTTTTTTCTGAAGAGCTACGAGTATGTCCAAGAATGGAATTCTAGTGAGGTATAAGCTAATTGTTTAAATGCAATTTCTCGTCGCTATTTTCCGATGCAGCGGGATTGCGATTATCGACAAATATTTAAGGTAGAATTCGAGATTGGATTTCTTAATTCCAAGTTGAGCCCCCCCCCAAAAAAAAAAAAATCATGTAGTGGGTGAATTGACCGGAGAGAAGGCTTCCTATGTTTTGTCTGGCAGTCTGATAGGCTAGGCCTACATGAATAAGGGCACAACATCCGTGCGCCGCTCTCCGACTAATGGTGTGAGATACCCGGAGCGAATGCCAGACCACGAGCAGAGTGGGACTCACGTACAGCCTGGTGTGTATCAGAAATATTCGACAGCAGGAACTGAGAGACCTACTTAGTGTTGGGAAGTTAGGCTTGCTATATTGGGAGTTATCGTCTGATCCACTTAGTGCTATTTGTTCAAATTTGTTGAAAATGGATACCATTGAGCCTCTTGTGCAATTTTAAACAAGGATGTGCGTGAAATGAGCAAAGCGCCCTAAAACCCTAAACAACACATTTCTTAACTGGCACTGAAAGTTCCGTTCCTCTACCCATGAAGAGGAATGCGGCCTCGGTAGCTCAGTTGGTAGGGTGTTGGGCTCTGGTTCGTTCTGCTCAGGAACATGCTGTGACAATGCATGTACAGGCTTGGGATCGGTTCCCTTGATACGCCTCGGCACTCAATATTTACCCCACGTAGGTCGGCTGGTAACTGACTGGTGAAAGGGTGACCTGAGCGGGACAGCTGTCCCTGTGTTTTGTGGAACGTTAAATGTGGCTTCTAAAGTGACCCTTCATTATAAGAGTTGCTCGTTCGGATGGTGGGTTCGGGGTCTCCGTGGCAAGTGCATTGATGACTTCAGTGAGACTCAGACTCCGAAGAAAAAAACTTGCAACAACTTTGACAAAAACTTGGTTAAAAGGACTAAGGATATAGGGCTGTTCAAAGGGTGAGGGGAGGGGGAAGGTCAAAGAAGTCCGATCTGCACCAAGCTGTGACTTTTCATTTTATGGTCAACAGGCTGAAAAAATTGGATAGTAAAATGTGTCTTGCCCGGCACACACCGTGTAAAAATACAAAAATAAACTTCACTGATGAACTCCTGATTGCTGAAATGAATACGACTAGGCATTAATGCTATTTTCTTTTAGTTATTTGTTTTATTTATTGATTTTATTTGAACCAGCGATACTGACAGCCCAGCATTACCTTCACAAGTCCAGCGGACGAGCGACCTGATTTCCACTGCCTTGAGAAGGTAACGATAATGTGGTCCCTCACACCGCTACAATTTAGGTTGCTAGTGTATGAAGCAGGGTTTGGCGGGGAAGTGGGGCAAATGATGAGTTCTACCTCTACAAAGAAAATATTCTCGCTCGACGTTTTTCACACGTATGCTGAAGAGGGTACCCAACCCAAGGCAATAGAAATAGAATTACACACCGCCACCTATAAAGAGGAAAACAAAACAAAAATCGCCAATCCATACTTAGTTGGCGTCTCATACCGATAAGTAGACCAAACACCTTCACTCTAATTTGTCAAATTCTTATCGCAATCACAAACTGCGAAATCACGGCATAGTTATCGGCAGCACAATGGTATGGTAGCAAAAAGAAAACAGCATGAGGCGTCTTGGCACCCGAGGCGGTTTGTGCGGGTGTCTGTCATACACCCAAAAATCCTAAGAGCAGCTCATTCAGATGATATTGTTGTGATGGACGGTGCCAGAGAGCAAGTCGGAGGTTGAAAGAAATTTTGTTGAAGAATCTACAAGGATGAATCATGCAGCTTGTCTTGGCTGATTGGTTTATTGGGACAATTTAGAGGAAGTTAGAAAGCTTTGCGTTGATTGGCGGTCATTTTCACTACATACCGACCATTGGGATACCTGCGATTGCATTTCAATGACTTCAGGGCTTGTGGCGGTCGAGAATTGTCACCCCGTCGTTTTTTTTTGGGGGAGAGTACGTTTTATGGCGTTTTGGCCGAATCAGGGTACTTTAACTACGGGTACAACCAAGTTTCCGACTAAATATAGTCCTCCCCTGATGACGTCACCGCCCTTTCCTACTAAGTTCTAGGAGATTCTACTAATTTTTGGAAGGATCAGCTGGAACATACCAAGTTTGGGCGTGTTTGGCAGCAATCTAGTATAAATCGAAATCAACTTGTTTCACCCATTTGACAGTAACCTTGATCTCAACGGCGAGCAGCGTATTTTACGTAAATCTAATGAAAAAATCATAAAACTTCAAAGAATTTGTTGAAAAGGCATGTATTTATTTGATCAACTCAGGTCTACTTGAATTTATACAGCGGTGAACAGTGATTTTGACAAATATACAGACACAGATAAATCAGCAACAACAGCAAGTACCTATCAGCAATTTCTAGCTCCTCAATCGCTAATTTGGATACCCTTCATCACGTAAATTCAAATTATCAGCACCCACACCCTGATCATATGCCTGCTTAGTAAAGAAATGCAGAAGCGTCGACAAGGATGAAGCCATGCAGCACACGCGACCATTAGAGTCGAATACCTGAATCTTGATGTTACGAAAACCCGCTGAAATTTATAATCATGTCCATCTGCATGGATTAAGAGAATTACCATAACACTAATGTCTAAATATTACCTGCAAACTCGTTATAATCCATCCGCTCTTATTAATAGCCGAGAGAAATAAGTTTACCATCGCTCAAGAGATCACCGGTGTTTATTGTCTTCTGCTGCAGGTGCCACCAACAGCCAATCAAAGGCCAGCAATCAACAGCCAATCAAAATCGAGATTAGTCTTACTGCAAACAGCTGTTAGTGCTGAAGCTGCCATTATTTTGACACGCTCTAGAAAATTTGTAAAAATAATATTCTTCGCTGGATTTTTCGCAAAACGTCTGATGGTTTCACAAATAAAAATATTTCAGCTTTCTATTCAATCATATAAGTTTTGTTGATACAGTTCTAAAATAGGTTATTTAGAGCTTCAAAAAAGTGTAATTTCTCCAATGCCCTGCATAGTAACTGTTGTGCCTCTCCAGCCCTGATGACGTAATGCTGCCAAACAACTTGAACGGGGTCTGGGCCGAATTAAGCACTCAAATAAGCAACCAGACTTACCCTAACACTACAGACGGTGGTAACATTCATATGGACTCGAAGCACCGACCGATATTTAACTAATCCAACTTTTGCCACTCTTTCCCACCTGCGTGATAACCAGCCGGTTTAAACTGGTAAAAAATCAGTAGTTTAAGCCCGTTTCTGCCGGCTGCTGCCATCTTTGTGCTGTGGGCGAGACCCGCGGTGGCGGCGGAGGCGACCAGGCTAACCCTGCCTCCCTGTCCGCAGGGCTCCCGCCGTCGCCTCCGCCGCCGCCGCCCTGGCATGATCTGCATGGAGGACGACCGCAAGTGCGAGATCGACCGCGAGCGGCAGCGGTACCCCTTCTCCGTCGTGTGGACGCCCATCCCCGTCCTCACCTGGCTCTTCCCCTTCATCGGCCACATGGGCATCGCCATGTCGTCGGGCGTGATCCGCGACTTCGCCGGGCCCTACTTTGTCGGCGAGGATAACATGGCGTTCGGGAAGCCGACCAAGTACTGGCGGCTGGACCCCCAGAGGGCCGCCGGCGGCGTGCAGGGCTGGGACCGCGCCGTGGCCGAGGCCTCTGAGATCTACTCACACCGGGTACACAACCTCTTCTGCGACAACTGTCACTCGCACACGGCGCGCGCGCTCAACCTGATGGCGTACGACGGCAGCATCTCCTGGAACATGGTGAAGCTGGCGCTGCTGATGCTGGTGCACAGCCGGTACACGGGCGTGTGCGGCGTGGTGAAGACGTGGTTGCCCTTCTTCACGCTGGCCGGAGCACTGGTCCTTCTGCTCTGGGTGACGCACGTGTTCTAGGCAGCTCCTCGGAAGGGGGCACACAGCGTCGGTGTCCGAGAGATGGATGCTAGTGTTGTTCATCCATGTCCTGTGTATGAGGCGGGGACGGTTCACTGAGGACAAAAGCACGTGCTAGAAGCTGGCCCGAAATTGAACTATGCACCAGCACTAAGTGTGCGCGTGGGTCTTCTCTGTTGGCTTACTGGCCCGCCGTGCCAGGCAGGGTGTGGAGAATTTGCATTTACAGGCAGTGTGCCCCGTTCCGATGATGCATCATCACTTTTGTTCTGGGTGCAGTGGCTTGGTGTCGATGCTCCAGTGGGGGGTTAAAACATGCTGAGGCTGGTTCTAGCACGTTGCGCCCAGATTGCTGACGTTTCATACGTCCAACCAGTACACCGGATTTCACTCTCCTCGCGGAAGCCAGAGTTTCAACCTCGTCGCCGCGGCTTCTTCATGCACTTGCCACACGACCGCAGATACCGCGAGCTCATGACAGCGCGCGTCTGCGCTGGCCTCTCTGCTGTGAATGTGGCTCTCGACCCACTATATTCCGCAGTGGTGTACCTGTAAAGGCACGCTGTTTGTGTTACTCTGAGTCCTTTGTCAGACTGGGAAGTATTAGCAGCAGCCGTCCACCTCCACTCATGTGTGCCGCCTGGTAGCTCTCAGAATACGCGACACACGCGGCAGTTGAAAGGCAATTAGCTAAGCATTGTGCGTGTTCGCATATGTCAAGCGCTGTAGCTCCGCTCCACTGTCGACCGGCACTAAAGCGGAGCGACCCCGACATATGTGTTTTCCAGCACTGTTTGTTTGCTTTTATGACGGCTTCCGTGCCGGAAACATGCCTGTCTTATTGCAAAGTAAATACTTATCGTGTTCAGGGTCTGACCCAGTGAAGAGCTCTGCAGTCGTGAGAGCCACGCGTCCAATACTTACGAAGCGCCCCGGAATGTGTCGAGCGGCTTTTAAAATTCCTTCGTGATTTCATTGTCGTGACCCTTGTTAGGTTTGGATGAAATCTTGAGGAAATGAATATGGTCATCTTTTTGCGGTATTGTGCTGTTAATTATCCCGAATTGATACGTTTTGGAACATTAGCTTCTGTCGCTTCAATAAAAGTTTTATTCGGCGTTAGGTCATTCATTCCTGATGCAGTCTGTCCATACAACATTACTGTTCCGTAAGATGTCGTGAAAGGGTAAGAACGCGACTATTGCAGAAACCTTGGTCATTTTATTTAGGGTGTATGGTTTTGGATGAAATTAACCTCAAGTCCGAAATTCCTTAAACACTGGCTTTGCAAGCACTGAATTTTTTTCTATCGGACTCCCTAGCATTGATGCCGGCAAAAGGTGAGGGCCAGTCGATCCCTGATGACAATAACTTTCCCCTCTGAAACCAAAAAGTAATCAGATTTAGTTTTTACCTCCTGTACCTGCTGGCTGCAAAATTTTCAATTTGTTCCCAATTTAAGGAAAAGAAGGGGTCGAAACTCGGCCCCTTACTGTTCCTCTCTAGTCTGATGCGTTTGCGCTGTAATACGATAATGTCTTCCTCGGGAATAGGCATTTACAGTGAAAACACAGTGTTTTAGTGTTGTACTGTGTTACTGGCCGCCCACCAATCACCAGCTTCGTCCTTATGCGCAGTACTCTTATAAGCTACCCTGCTTCAGTCGGGCAATGTCATTTACTAACTAGCTCTGGTGAAAACAACACCGGCGCAATTAAACAGCCCCGCTGCTTAATTAAGTCTGAAGAAGTTGCTAACCACTTTACAGGATGCTTGGCTTGAAAACAGATTGTGGACTCAGCCTCCGAAACAAATTACACTGCAAGGGGAAGATGCAGCAAGCCACGATATATGTTTCTATGCACTTCAGAGGAGCTAGCGCTCAACACGGCTTCAGCTAGTGTTCTGGGCGGGAGTGGCTTTAACAAAGTATTTATCTTGATTAGGCTTCGCTGGTGGATGTGGAGTTTGGAAACGACACGGACAGGCAATAACTCTGTCGTGTAAATTAGCTTCTAAATGTTGACGATATCTCATGGTTTGCGCGCCTCATTTGTTTGTCACATTTTTAGGTGTCTTCCTCACATGGGTCCAGAGCCGGAACCTACATATAGTCCTGCGTGGGACGGGACGAAGATTATGGGACGGGACTTATATCTCTAACTTCTAGGGTATAATAAATATCTAAGATTACCCTTTGCAATGACATAACATGAAAGTAAAAGGTTAACTCAAATGGGCAGAGACAGATCCAAGGGGGCGGGGGGGTGAAGGGGGCAGTCGCCCCCCTTAGGTTCGAAGCGTCGCCCCCTGCCGAGCGCCCGAAATTGGCGAGATCTTGCTATGAACAGGGAATGCTAGACCAAAACGCAAAGAAAAAGCCATTTGAAGCTGGCCCTTTTCCATTGTGAGCCACCCCTAAATTCGAATCCGCTTCCCCCGGCATACCATTAGGCGCCCCACTTAACCCGCGCATTGACGGGGGTCTGAGCCACCTTCTGATTGACGAGGGGCGGGTACCCGCCCCCTAAGATCTCGAGAACCACGGTAGGTATAAAAAACGGTAAACGGCGTTTGGTAGCCCATCCGCTTCTCCATCGAAAATATTTGAACCATTTTTTGTCAGGTCACATTTAAGGTCACCAGAGGTCAAAAACATGCCGTCACATGCCGTCATAAGGATAACATATAAATTAAGTTTTTCGGCCATTACATCTGAACAAGTAAAGATAGAGCAAACCGACTTAAACTCTATGAATCCTCGCAGCAAGCCGAATCGAATGATATATGATCTGACCTTGCTAGGTCAAATCAAAGATTTGACCTGACGTGAGGTCACGTCAGGGTCAAATTATATAAAATGCATATCATTAGAACCGCAAAGCCAAGGCGAGTCTAATGAAGCTAAAATAAACGCTCTATCACCATCTGTTACTGAGTTATTCAGTAAAAACCATATTTCCCATGTATTACCAATGGAGAGGTCATGCTTCGTACCTGACCTTAGGCCATCGATATAAAAATACCGGAACATATTTTAGAGAACTCGGTGAGCCCATTATGTGATATGAGTTTCAATAGGATAAGTTCACCCTGCTCCGACTTATGCTATCTTAACTTTTTTGAGGTCGGGTCACTTGACCTGTACTGGTGACCTGACCTTAGATGACCTATCCTTAAAATTTTCACATAAGTTGCAAAAATGATGAGAGAAAAGGTATACCAAGTACGGCGGCGCTGCGCGCCGCCGTTTTTCTGCTGTCTCCGAAAAACCCGAGGGGGGCGGGTACCCGCCCCCGTCAATCGCGCGTGTTAAGCATACCACCCTCATCGATTTTTGACCACCCTCTACTTTGTGGTTGGGTGCCTAAATATCACGATTGGCCGCCCCCTTTTCCGTCCTGGGGCGCCCCACTGCAACATTGACCAACCTCATCTGCTTTTGGTCGCCCTTTTCGGCATGATTGTTCGCCCCTTCTCCACTATTGGCCCCTCTTTAGTAGCCCTAGGCATCCCCACTTCAACATGGGTCGCCCTCTGTTTTTATGGGTTGCCCATATTTCACGTTTGGCCGCCCTTTTCAGCTATTGGACGCCCAACCGCAACATGAACCGCCCTCGTTTTGTTTTAGCCGCGCTGTTCTGCACGATTGTTCGTCCCTTCTCCACTATCGGCCGCTCTTTTGTAGCCCTAGGACTCCCCAATTCAAGGTGAACCGCCCCTACTCACCTCCGATCGTCCTCTATTTTGAGGTTGGGAGCTTTCTATTCCACTATTGACCACCCCCTTTCAGCCCTTGGGCGAGCCACCGCAATGTGGACCGCTCTCTAGTGCTTGACCGTGCGCCCCTTACCCATCCCTCACCGCTATTTGACAGCGTCAGGGCGCCCCACTTCAACATGGATTGCCAAGGGGCATGAGCAGCGGAGGCGGGGCAGGGAGAGCAACAGCGAAGCCAATGGGACGTGGCTTCGTTTTACAACCCGCCCCAGCGTCGTTGCATTAGCGTGTACAGCCTGGAATCGCATGTCCATTTAATGCAATAATGTAACAGTGATAATGCACTGCACCATTTTGGTTGAAGTCTACTGCGCCTGGCGTTGAGATACAGACCTCTGTAGTATAGCGGCGAGGGGGGCTGAACCTTTTGATGTTAAATTGTCTTTTTGTACTCCTGTACGCCGTGAGACGCCAGAAAATGGGATTTATATCACTTTTTGCTGTTTGCCCAGTTTGTCAATGACTAACCATCCAAAATTATGACAATTTATCTCCTCGTTGCCGATAGTGTAAAACTCTGGCTTCGAATTACCACTGAAGCGAACACCGAAGAGCCCCAGATGGATCTTACTGTTCTGGTTGAATGGCCACATCACTGGAAACTCCAGCTCAACTGGAAAAGTGTCAAACATTAACGATGACAGACATCAAAACGCAATTCCTTACTGGCTACGTACGGAATTCATAATTCAAAATACTCCCCTTGAAAACGTTAGTTCAATACGTGACCTCGAGTGTGGCTCGATTCAAAATCGATGTCTGAGGACCTTATTTGGCAGGTCGTCGCAAGGCAAACAGGGCACTCGGTCTGCTGATTAGACCCCTCCAGACGGTCCATCTATAAGTGGGAGACCGAGGACGAGATCAAAATTCAAACCGGGCCCGACACTGGCAGCATATTTTGGGCAATATTCGGCCAGTTTCGGAATGTGGTTGTATCATATGGGTTGAGACTGCAAGACACATTCAGACAGGCTCAATAAAATACGACACAAATTTATAACTTGGCTTTCGAAAAAATCATCCCATCACTCGCAGTCTCTGGCGTACTCTGACCTTTTGGCACATTTTAGAATTGAGTCCTGGCCAGCCATAGACATCCATATAGATGTGGTTCTGATTATGTTCATCCGCAAAATTATAGCAGCCAGGAATGGCTCTGTCGCAGCGCTCGGGAGCCTCCCGCCGCGTGTAGCGCCTCGACGCACTCGCGTTATGACCGGTACCCTGCTGCATGTCCCATTTGGCAGGATTAACACGGTTCGGCGCTGACTATTTCGCCGGGCGCCTGGCACCTTCAGTGCGTTTGTTGCTGCGCACCAGTCAGCCCATGCATTTGGGTGCGGTTACACACAATTTGGGGCGCGGTTACGAGCGTTTGTAAGAGAGCTCCCCGTCGCCAGAACATTGAAGATCCTGAAAGGAACTGAATTTAGGCTATGATCAGTGCCATTCTTCACCAGGGAAGTGTATAGATCATGGGCCATGGTACAGGTTATTGATCATTGTGCGTCAGGTGACCTATTATATGATGTATTTTCCCCGGACATCCTGTCTTGTAGAAGTGTATTTTATGGTCTGGGCTTGAGCTTTTGCTGGAGGCTGTTGCTCTGTAGGCCATCGGCTTCTAAAAACTATAAACAAAAGGTACGTTCACGAAAAAAAATCAAGGGTGCCTGGTTATGTAGTTAATGTTTTGAAGATGTATGGATGATTTATAGATTCATGCTTTGATAATATTGCATTATATTGAATAAATAATTCCGAATTTCTTTCATGCTCATACATCCTGCATTGATATCCACTTTATGTATGAATTCATCCGATACTGTTCGTTTAAAGGCAACTATTACAATTAATGTCTTATGCGGCGCTGCTCGTTCCGGACATTTTCGGACGAGAGGTGAGAGAGCAGCCAGCTGACCGCAGGGGTCTGCCCGCGACGCCCCCAATGCTGGAATACGGCGTGCCAACAAATGGGAGGGATTAGGGGAATATATTCCGGGAACTTTTGGCTCCAGGAAGCCGACTGCCTCGGCTCTCGCTTAGCAAATAGCAGCTAATGCAAAACTCAGTTTTCTGTCGGCTCTGTTGTCTCTCGCCTCGATTATTCTGCTGGATGGGAGGTAGAAGTATTCGTGTCAAATGCAATCCCAGTAGGGATTACTGGCAGTAGTGTTCATTCCAAACCGACCACTTGATTATCAGAAACCGACTCCAGGTAGCGGTCGCTCACGCTGTAGATCTTAACCCTCGCCCCGGTGGGGGTGTTTGAACACCCCCTCGGGTTTTTCCGGCGGCACGAAAAAAACAGCGGCGCGAAGCGCCGCCGTACTTGGCGCACCTTATCCTTGATTGATTCCGCAACTTACCCCAAAATTTTTAAGTTTGGGTCATCTCAGGTCAGGTCACCAGTGCAGGTCAAGTGACCTCATCTCATGCACCTGTCTGGCCGGGATTTCATGGATCTGATCGGTGGTCAGATGCCACAGCCTGACAACCAATCCGACATGAGCGTTGAAACCCAATTCGACCCGCCACACAGGGTCACAGCCGAAAGCGGTGTTCAAACGGACCCAACTGAGAACTCGGTCGCGTCGACAGCAGCACCGCAGTCCAACGGCCCGACTAGAGACACCATTGAGAAAGGGGTGCAGACGGACGTTACTGATAAGCGACAACCAGTGACGGAGGCAAAGAAAGTCGCTGAACAGTCCCATGATCCTCCTGCACCGAAGCGTGCACGGTTGAGCGGAGGAGATGCTTCTGGCTCTCCAGGTACAGAGACAGTTCGTGCGGTCACACACAGCACAGGATCTACACCAAATAAAACAGAAAGTGCATTGCCCACACCTGCAACCATAAAAATTCCCGCATCACAGCCATCCATAAAATCAAAAGGCATAACACCATCAAACGTAGCAACCAAAAGGCTTGTTTCAGAGCGGTCCTCCTCAGCACCTCCTAAAAGTCGTAGCGTGCGCAAAGAGCACGATGAAGCCATTCCATCCGCGGGCTGCGGGGATGCAGGGTTAATGCCGCCGCGATACCCGCGGCCATACATTTTTCACAGCTTCTCCCAATAGTTGGATGGATATGCTATAGCTTGCGTAGACCACCTTTTGCATAGCTAGCCGCCTATTCCCAGGCAGCGGCACCCCTTTGATGATAAAAGAGAAATGTTAGGGGTTATTTGTTGAAGAAAATTACAACCTCCATCGCCCGAATACACCCGAAATCTGCGACGGGAAGGGAAGGCGCCCCTCGAGTATCACAAATTGCCCCCCCACGGGTGGTGCATATGCGCCACAGGCTCATGCTCTCTCCAGCTGTTGCCACCCCGGACACGCCACTGCCTGCTCTGTGGTCAGCAGTGTCACCTGCGTCCCTCCGCAGATGAACACTGGCGGACTGCTGCGACTGGCTGCAGCGCCTCTGCGGCTGCAGTGTCAGCGGCAGCTCAACTGCAACCGGGCTGCAGTCACGCGGGTACACCGCACCCACGCGGCCCGTCTCTACCCCACCACCGTCGTGCTGTCCGACGGGTCTACCATCCTCGCGCGCTACCACGAGCCCAGGAAAATCATCAAGGTAGGGTGGCGAATCGTGAAGTCTTTATGAGCGGCGGCGCGTGTTTAGCGTCGTGTATCTTGTACAGGATTGGGATATGTTTTATGTAGAGTGATGGAGCTGTTTGTAGCTTAAACTCTGTGAGGCTCGTCTATATCTGATGAAAGCGAGTTCATTATATATTGATATTCCGTTGAGACCCGGTAGATTGGATGGATGCATCTTCCATTTTGCGTTGGCGCCCTCGACTTTGCTTTGATTACAGGCTATTGCACTATTACGTAAAAGATGCATTTCACGTTTTTTTCAGCTCGACCATTTCATGGAATCAAATACGTATTCCAATGTTATTTTGCGTTCAAACAATATTCACCCATGTTTTACAGTGCCGCCAGTTGTAACGAAAGTGAAGAAAAAAGTTTCTAGGGCAAGCTGAATGCGTTATGTGCAAGTATATAACGGAATGTTTAGCGTTATACTTGTAAGATATGTAGTCCTCTAATTGAAAGTAACTAAAATATTTTCAAAAGCAAACACCGTAAATTTGGAATCGGGTATTGTTGATTGACCGTTTCCGCGCGTGGGCAGCTTCCGCTGGACCTGAGCACACTCTCGGAGTCGGCGCGCGCCCTCCGGCTACTGCGCCGGAAACCCCGCCAGAAGGTGGCGCTGGACGCCGACGTGGAGGACTCCTTCGACTCGTCGCAGTATCGGCGCTTCTGGAAGCGCTGACCTGCTTGGCACTCCGCAGACGCTAGCGTGAGATGTTCAGGGGGCTGCAGTGTTCAGTGCAGTGCAATGTGTATGGTGTTCGCCGGAACTTAGCAGGCGACGAGAATGTTGATGTGGATTCCACTCCGAGTGAATGAAATTGAATGAGGAAGAACAGTGTATTTTGTGTTTGAAATGGACGGAAGTGGTTACGAGCACAAAGCTATCGACTCAAGCGCACTGGATTTGGTTCCACAACTCCTTTTCCCAAATACTAGCATAACACCTGACCCCTAAACTATTGACTAGTTAGATGACTATTTGGAGACCCTAAGGTTCATCATAAACACATATTACACTAACATTCTTGTCCTTCGCCGGAAGGACCGACCCTGACAGACAGAGACGACAGTACAGAACGATTTGGACCAAAACGCTGGACGTAAACGTGCTGTCACGTGTAATGCAACCTCTACCTTGGCTACAGACTAGACATCGCGAGATCGCTCGGGCCACTTCTGTACGAGCCCTTTCAATTATCTTCATTCGTCATCTACCTCTTCTTGCTGGCCTTCTTTTGCTGGCTGCCTCTCCTTCCGCCTCCACCATTTTGGCGTGCTTCTTACCCAGAGGCGTTTTGGTCAGCCACGTGAAGAACTGCTCCTGCTGTTCCCTGCCAACAGACCAGGCATTTCTGTTGACGCGCGGGGTGCTGTGACATGTCTGACACGATAGGAGGTACGTGTTTTGCGGTTGGAGATGCTGTGGCTGTATTTCCATACATCAGCTAACGGAATTTCCTGACACGACTATGATGGGAAACCTTTGAATAGAACGAGGCTTCCGAAAGTATCAGTCCTTTGAATTCAACAGACGCAAAAAAAACTATGTAAACAAAAGATCGTGCGAAGATCTTATCACTTTCGACTTCAAAGGCGGACGCCATTTTACGGGCCGCCCATTTACACTTGGCGGAATCTGCCGAGCGAATCTAGGATATTTGTTATCCGAATATGGTTCCCTCAGACTTAGCCCACCCACAAAGTATTTCGGGAGTAAGTCCGAACGAACCATGTCCGAATATCAAACTCTACACCATGTTATCAGAATATTTGTTGTCAATCTCCTCATGTTCTTTTTTGAATTCGGTCCGCATAAATCTTGGCTGATTCTTCCACGTGTAAATGGGCCGTTACCCTTAAATAACGACGCAGAATAAAATAAATACAGTAGAATAAAAAGAGATTTAGAGACTGTCGGGACTTCAACACGGGACCTATGGATCAGGACAACCACTGAGCCACCAATCCCCTGCTGTTACATTACAACAGGTTTCTATTCTACATGTTCTGACAGATTGGCACACAAGGACACGAGAGAGAGAGAGAGAGAGAGAGAGAGAGAGAGAGAGAGAGAGAGAGAGAGAGAGAGAGAGAGAGAGAGAGAGAGAGAGACAGAGACAGAGACAGAGACAGAGACAGAGACAGAGACAGAGACAGAGACAGAGACAGAGACAGAGACAGAGACAGAGACAGAGACAGAGACAGAGACAGAGACAGAGACAGAGACAGAGACAGAGACAGAGACAGAGACAGAGACAGAGACAGAGACAGAGACAGAGACAGAGACAGAGACAGAGACAGAGACAGAGACAGAGACAGAGACAGAGACAGAGACAGAGACAGAGACAGAGACAGAGAGAGAGAGAGAGAGAGAGAGAGAGAGAGAGAGAGAGAGAGAGAGAGAGAGAGAGAGAGAGAGAGAGAGACACTGAGTCCCCTACAGAGACAAAGTAAAGGTACCAGGAGCCTGAAGTAAGCTTTGTTGGCTCGATGAGACAGAAGCTGGAAAAGAATGGACAAAGCTCCATAATATTCCTATACGGGTATCTAGTGAAATGTAGAATAAAAACATTGTCATGTCACTCGGGGCCTGTTCAGATATGCACTGCAGAAGAACTCCGAAACGTGCTTTATTCCCTTCCTATTACTAATTCCGGGCCATATACCAAGAATTTAATGAGGCACTGGACCATAAACGGTTCCATAAACTTGGCTCAGGTAACACCGTAGGTGTGAGCTGGAACGGCGCGACGCGGACCTGAATTTTCCAGTCCGTTCCCGCCTCCGTCTCGGGACCGTACGGGGAGTTATGGCGCGAGTTGAAAGCTTGCCAAACTTGTGAACGGTCGGTCAAAACTCTCTCACTTTATCTTGAGCGTAATTCCGATCCAGCATCGGATCTGATTTTCTGACGAATTCGCATCACTTGAAGGGAAATTGGCCTCCACCTGGTCGCACGGGGCGATCAGGTTCGAACCGCGGGAGGCAAGGAAAGGCAGCACCTGAGTGATGCCGCACTAGAATGCATGTGGACATGCATTATCCGAGTAAATGTAGCAAACATCGCATGTTTCTTCGATACAATAATAACACGTTTCCAGGTAACCAGAATACCTAGCTTTTTCATGGGAAGCTGGTGTGGCATGGAATTCTTACCCAGTTTCAACTTACTTTTTCATCTCCAGTATGAAATGGAAAATAACTTAGCATGCCTTAAGTCAGAAAAGGCGATAAGATGTCAGCGATGGCGAGTTCTTTGAAAAAGGGTAAACATAAATACCTTAGAATATTCAAATAATTCCCCACACGATAGGAGACGCCCCTTCCACCAACATTTCAAGGACGCCAACCAGCCGTTTTTTTTAGAACAGTGAAACAATGTTTTCACCGTTTTGACCATTTGCCCCTCCCCTTTCATGACGTTGCTACGGATCTCGGTAGCATGTATTCAGCTTATAAAGCCCGTGAAAGCCATCCTCAGGACTGTAGGTCTTGGATATGTCATGTCAGACCTGTTGACGCACACGAGAAAATGCCAGAATTGCACCAAATATTTCAGAAGATAATTGTTTGAAATAATATGATGAAATTCTGAAGAAAGCACCAAATGCGTCTAAAATAGATGCGTGAAATATGGGGCTGTCATTAGAATGTTCCCAACTAATACAGAAGGACCATAATTTCTCATTTAAATTTGACAAAAAAATATAAAACTGACCAAACACAATGAGTTACCTTACGGACCATGGAGCACAATTTATTCCAACTTTGCAGAAACTCAAATTTATATTTTTTTCATGATGAACGCGGTTCACGACGCATCGTTCTGTTGAGTACAATCGCCCGTTAAACTCATCCGCTAAGAATGAATAAATAATATACAAAAATAAAGTCTGGCACAAAAGAGCGCTCTGTACCTATCCCTCTCCCCGCGCTGCTCCCAGTAGTCAGTGATCCGCGCAGGAACTTTAGCCCAACGAGCCACTCTTCAACCGTCACGCAGCACCGAGCTCCATTGCCAGCCCACGGACATCGGGCAGTGCAAGACTGGTGGGTCGCGGTCGGCGGACACGGCCGATGCTGTACATACCGCCGGTCGTCGAGGACCCATTCGAGATTCATGGTCCGCTCTGGCACGCGTCTCGGCGCGCTCTACAACCCAGTAAAGTACAGAGCCAGCGGTAAAACGCTGCCCGCGGCCCACTCTATCGACAACATAAAGGGATTCATGATGCTGCCCGGCTGTAACATGCAGTCGGACCAGTGGGGGCTCACGCTCGCACCTAAATCAGTGTCAGCGAGATGGAGCAGTCTCAACGAGCCCTGTCGCCAGTGCCATTCTACTGTCTGCCTCGGGTTAAGTCCCGCTCAAAGGTTAGCGGCAGTCTTATGGCTAAGTCACTTTGGCTTTTGCGTTCGCTCCGCAAAGCCATGACTGCTGCTGATTATGCAGACTCCGCGCTCACATGTTTAAAGCACGTCTAAAAAAACCCTAGATTCATGGGTGCCCGACGGCTTTTGTGTAAACATGAATGCCACTGAAAATATAACACTGCAAGAGCGCATCTGATGACTTTCATCATAAACAAAGGTTCGTCTGATCTGAGATTCGACAAATTACACAGACTTACTGGCTTTGAAGATCGCCCCGGGATTCCGATTCGTTAGGCTATTAGCTGCCTACCTGCTCCGTTTCTGTTTCTACATGTACTGCGGATTCAAATCCAAGACTGAACCCACCACGCACAGGGTAGATTTCAGTCAGCTGCTTACTTTTACCGTTGATTAGCTCGTGCTTTTACTCTGACATTTGCTTATCATTCTTGCAAATATGCACTTAAGAAGAGGAAGAAAGTAAGTAGAATGAAACACAAACGCAATCCTAAATAATAAAACAGCGGTAGAATACCAGAAAAACGCCCGTGGGGAAAACGAACGAGCGGGTATCCTGCATCGAAATTCGAAGTTGAACATTAAGGACGAATATTGTATACACCGGACCCCTAGAGCGCGTCATTTTCTGCATCCAATTATAATGTTGAAGCTGTTTCCGAAGTTTAAAAAGCTAGATTTGTCATGGAGTCCGCACATAGCTGAAAATGTGGTAAGTGGTTAATCCAGAGGGAAAATCAAATTATACATTTGAAGCTTACACTACAGACTTTTTTGAACATCGTATTTTCTCGGGAGCAAAGCTTAGGCATACTAACGCTTGAAATCGAAAACGGGATAATAGTCTCAGATGACAATTTTCGGATATCCCAATATTTCCGCTTACGTTTCTAGGTTAACGCTCGTATAACAAGTATGAATTCAAAAAAGTTGCCAACAGCTGCGAGAATTCCATTGTGTACATTTTGTTTCCATACCGCCGTCATTTTCGATTGGTAGCCAAAAATATTAAGAATTCACACATTGACTGACTGCCTATACTTGGACTGTCTTCAGTGCTGGCAGGTGCCTCAAGAGTGTCATTTATTTCCATCGTGTAAACGGTACATGGCTGTATGCACTTGTTAACCCGCGCCCCACCGGGGGTCCAGCGCCACCTTCGCCCCACCGGGGGGCCATCGATGGCCCCCGGTGATGATAAAGGGTACAGGGATATAGGGAAAATAAAGGGAAATGATAAAGGGAATGTGAAACCTTGGTGCAATTTCAAACTGGAGTGGTTTTAAGGGCATTTTCTGTTGAAAATACGAAATTCAGCTTTAATTTTCCTGAAAAGGTCAAAAGCCCAATATTATGTATGGTTAGTCTCCTTTCCAGAAGCAAAAAAAAGTCGCCACATCCACCTGTGGTGTTGATCTAGTAATGCTTTGGGCCAGATTGTACCTCTTCGATTTGTGCCACAAATGAATAGGAATAAGAACGACGCGATTTTAGCTAAAATAGGCTATTATTATTGGGGTAAAAAGTGACAATCTTCAATTTCTTGTTTTTATATTTAAACATATTTCACGTTTCAAATTGGTCCCTCAATAAAGTTATACGCAATTATAATCGACAGTAGCAAAGGCAAGCTTAGCACGTGGTTTTTTATAAAGTCAAAAAGAGGCCCGGCAAGTTTTTAAGCTGTCAAACAAAAAAATATTTGTACCCGCAGCGAGGCTTGATCATTGCGTCACGTTACCAAGGTAACCGCGTACCACGTGACCACTGGGGAAGACGGGATCGATGGAGGGTGAATCTTTACTTGTTCTCTCTGCGAACGGTAGGTTCTGGGATAAACAAAACTTAAATCAAGTGGTTTCTCGACAAGTAGGACATGGCCGTCTCACTTGAAATTGCATCCAGAATGTGTCATATTCCCTTTAAGCTTAAGCTAGTGGGATAACAACTTAAAAGCTTACTGAGCTAAGGGGATGGAAACTTGTATGTTTCCCACGGATACATTAAAAATGGAAAAACACCATTGGAGAACTTTACAAAAGCTGAACAGGCCTCGTGCGCCATATTCAGATTTAGTTCCAAAGCAATCATAAATTATTCAAATTCCCAGAAGTTCATCACACGTCCAAAGGCATAGGTCAGTTGCGCTCGCTGATCGAATCCAATCTGGAATACTGTCATGTCCCAACCAAATCAACTCGCCAAACTTAGACACACCAGAAATGGCTCCCGAAGCAAGCGTGCGCCGTTTCACATTTCTGGTCCCGAGATATGTCCATCACGTATATCCCCAGAGCCGCCTTGCCAGCGATCAACCCACAATTTCTCGAATGCAAATCTAGCGCCAGCTTGTCAATGGACGCCGAATATAGTTGCCTTAATATAGAAACCAGACGGTTTCATGTGTAGAGTCCCTGCCAGCTAGAAATATATAGCGAGTAGCAATGGGCTGGACACTGGACAGCGCCTCCTTCTGACAGATAAGATCCTACAATTGATACCGTAAAATAGGTTTTCAGTTGTGTGCCGATATCGCGTCCAGGCAAATGTACCGAATTATGCATATCCAATTGACCTGTTTTGCCATTTTCCGTTAAAACTGGTTGAAACCAACTGCCCTGTAAAAAGAACTAGTTTTAATATGGTAAACGTCCAATCGTGCTGGTCAATCTCAGATCGGCGCTACCACCCACATTCGACTCTATCTTTCCATAATGTCGCCCCTGTCCTTCTCAGTCCCGCCTGCCTTACGATACTGTCCCTCTGATCCTGGTCGGTCCAATAATTCTGCCCCTCCGTTTCCGTCCGTCCAGTCTCCTGTTTCCGAACGTTGCCAAAACACGCCGTCTCTGTCCGCCTCAGCCCCGTCTGACAACGCCGTCCCTGTCCGCCTCAGTCCCGTCTGACAACGCCGGCCCTGTCCACCTCAGTCCCGTCTGACAACGCCGGCCCTGTCCACCTCAGTTCCACTACGCCGTCCCTGTCCGCCTCAGTCCCGTCTGACAACTCCTACCTGTCCGCCTCAGTCCCGTCTGACAACGCCGTCCCTGTCCGCCTCAGTCCCGTCTGACAACGCCTGACTGTCCGCCTCAGTCCCGTCTGACAACGCCGGCCTGTCCCCGGAGAGGCAGCCGGCCGGCACTGACGACGGAGCAGTCCAGTGTGGCTGACAGATTGCCGGCCATCGCCGTCGACAGCCGCCCGTTACTCTCACCGGGATCAACTGACCACAGCAGATCAGGCCGGGGCCAGCCGCCGCCGCCTTTTGGAAAAGCACCCCGCCGCCGAGCCAGATGTGAGCAATATTTCTGACAGAACTTTTGTGAAGGGCGGAGCGCTGAAAATAAAAGCTGCATTCCTGTGTCCCCTGATGCAGTGCCGCCACAATAAACTGTTTTAATGGAGACTTGTCTCGTCACATTATGCACAAGCGCCGGCAGCCGACAGCAATGCCAGCTAGTGTCACAGGAGGGCGCCAACTCGCCTCATGACCGGCTGCAGGGTTGCCAGTACCGGGATGAACTCTGTGGTCTTCAACGGCCGCTTGCGCAGCTTCACGATCCTTTTCTCGGTAATCACCTGCGGCAGAGAGCAGTGTCAGAGCGCCGTCCCGGCTGATGGCCAGTCGACACCGGCGGTCGATAACGCGCCGGCGATATTAGTCCGCCGCAACAAAAAGAAACGTCCACTCATCCTCACAATCTAGCGGACAGAACAGCTCCATCATCCCCCAATCAGACACCAAAAACGAGAACCAGGGATGGGAGCTCGCGGTCCAATATCGCCCACTAGAAACCAATTTCATTTTGCAGCATATATCGATTAGTGGTATGGCAAAAGTGAACGACACTCGGCCCTCTGCTCCCTCCCACCTGAACCTTCTCAACAACATAGTTAACAAACCCTCAACGCCGAATGTCCGTGAAGCGCGTCTCTGAGCACTGTCTGTCCGACACTCGCTTTCAGCCAGTAAATTAGATTTCACACTCGCAAGTCTCGCAGCAAATTGAATTCACCGACCCCATCTCAACACAATAACTCCACCAAACCTTAGCCTCCTGTGGAGTGCGTCTCGACGGGCTTAAGCGAATATCTGATCAAGCGGCAGCAACCGGATTTTAGATGAATAAAAATAGAACCTGAGCCATTGGCATGCTGTAACGATATGGTACAGGACCCTTCTCAAATTCATTTGATCACCATAAATCACAATAGCAAGAGCAAAATCCAATGAAAAGTCAACATACATTCAAGCAAACATCAACAGATGCAAGTTTTCCGTAAAACGAAAACCCAACATAAATGGGAATCGAATTTTACCACCAACGTCATCCCTATTGACATGTTAATGGAATCTACGACAAAATTCGCCTTCAAAACACAAACAGAAACTAGTTACGAAAACTCACCAACTAAAATGCCCAAGACGTAACTTGCTCGTCTGACTTTGGCCCTCACTCTCACCCCACGTGGCGGCCACAAACTCGGCGAGCCCGTTCAACTGGAAACTTGTGACTGTTCAGTATGGATGCCGGCACCTGACCGCGCCTGGACTCAACGCGTCAATTGTGCAGACCGGAGCGCCCTCGGCGAGCCGACAGGAGCTCCTTTGTCTTACCCAAAACCCAATCATAGCGACGCGAACCTGAGGCGTCCCCTACTCCCACGCACCACCAAGGCAATTCCACGGACCACCTGTCCGCATCCATTCTTTCTGATAACACAACAAGTGACGCTCCAAACTCTGCAAACAAATCAATCGTGACTCCGTTACCATTAAGCATAGCGGAAGCCTCCAAATCAAGTGACAATTACCAGGAACGTTGTGGTTTCACCATGCACTGTCGATGCAGCAGAAACGCCGCGGGCTGTTTCGGTCGGTCGGCGTCTGTCCCCAGGCGATAATGCCGACTGCTCGGGCGGCTCCACTTTATGGGAGGTTGAACAGGAAACGAGGCCATAGCACTGCCTCTTACCAGGCTCGACATTTGCCGAGCGAAATTGCACGGCCTGCCGGTGTTGCCGAGTCTATTGTAAGAATCGTTCATTACCTGTTTGGTTATGTGGAGTGAGCCGCACACATGTTCCAATTTTCTTTCACGCGATGCGAGCGGTTCTGAAGCGTGCATTTGTAATTCCACGCCGATACTCTCGATCGGACGGAAACATACGTCACGTGGATCGCCAGATGCTTTCAAAGGTCGGCTTACTTGGAAAGGCTCTAGGATCACCTACCCAGATCGTTGAGACGCCACTGCCCTGCCGGTCCTTTATTACCAGAGATGTAACCATGCTGGATAAAGCCAGTCCTTTCCTGCACCTTTCAATATGTAGCTCTTATTGTTGATTATGTGTTTAATTTCAGTCCCTTTTATGGAGCTGTTGTTGTCTCCATAGTTAGGTACATGCCTTCTTCGGCATCTTTAAGGTTGTTAAGCGCCCACTCAGGCGTACCCCGAGCCCCGGCGACGAGGTTGACGGAATCCTCTTTGTGTTCTTGTATCCTCACATATATCCCCTTCCTGTTTCTCCGATGAATGATCTTTAAGAACAAATCATTTTACCCTTTTGTTACGGCTTTGCATATCTTCATTACACCCAAGAAGGTTCTTTGACACCGAGAAATTTACCAAATTCAATCATAAAAATAAATATAAGTAATTAAAAAATCTCTCCCACAGCATTATTTATATATCCAGAACAGAACAGCTGATGTTTGGTTCACTTCGTTTGAGCGTAAGGTAGCGGATACTTGATACACAATTTGACACGAACAAATCAACCGTCCAAAATGGTATTATATTCCATTCCATAGCAAATTCCCGATTTTAAGTAACCACCGTGTCTATTGCAACAATACGCAGCTGCTGAAATCTAGCGTTGACCAGTAACTATGAAGAAAATGTCGGCCATACGACAAAATGAAAACTGAAATCGCGCGGGACATAAGCAACGCAGAATCATGCTTTTGGTCTCGAATTGACCGTGGATGGTTATATTTGACTGGTTATATGTGGAGCCCTGTTACTGCAATCCTAAATTACTTCCTGTCCTTTGACACCGGTTTGTCGAAAATCCTCAATAAATCGAAAAACCATACCATGTGCTCTCGAAAATTCCGAATTCATAAAAATACAGGCAAAAATGGAATCAGTATCTAGATTTCACATCGATGCCGATGCGGGAAGCAACACAATTCCGGAGGTGTTCCAAGGGGTCACCCTGCTGTGGGTCTACTTCACTCTCCGACACGTTCAGCAGTGAATTTGAAGAGAGAACACTAGTTCAGCTGGTCAGGATTGTCGCGCCAGTTCGCTTCCGCCGCTATCAACTCTCATGCATGACGAGCATGCCTCCACGGACCGGAACGCGTCATAAAATGAGCGCAAACCATAAAGTGGAATCAGTAACTTTAACGGCGCACGTTTCCAATCCAGGCGACAGCATCCGCTGCATTGGCAAGGCTTCATTTTGATTATTTCATAAGCTCGGGAGTAAAAGCAAACGCTCATAAACCCACAGCGGGAGCCAAAAACTGGGATCTTGAAAATCATGTCTTCGTCTCCTGTTACATTATCCAGCTTAGTCTTAGCATGCCTACATGTAACTCCAGAGTTCACAGAAGAAAATCTTGAGCCGAGACTTTTTCACCCCAGCTTTCTATCAATTTACACACCTGATTGCACCATGCCTAATTGTAAACCGAGTTTGTAGTAGAAAACCCTACAAGCCAAGCCAAGGCTTTACAAAACGCCAACTGCCGCAACCAGATGGCGTTACCAACTCTTACCATGTTGGAAGGGTATATTGGCACTGGAGAAGGATAGACAACCTCATTATCCGGCTGACAGCCACGCGGAGGCACCAGCTCCCATGTGCAGCAAGGAGAGAGAGAGAGAGAGAGAGAGAGAGAGAGAGAGAGAGAGAGAGAGAGAGAGAGAGAGAGAGAGAGAGAGAGAGAGAGAGAGAGAGAGAGAGAGAGAGAGAGAGAGAGAGAGAGAGAGAGAAGAGAGAGAGAGAGAGAGAGAGAGAGAGAGAGAGAGAGAGAGAGAGAGAGAGAGAGAGAGAGAGAGAGAGAGAGAGAGAGAGAGAGAGAGAGAGAGAGAGAGAGAGAGAGAGAGAGAGAGAGAGAGAGAGAGAGAGAGAGAGAGAGAGAGAGAGAGAGAGAGAGAGAGAGAGAGAGAGAGAGAGAGAGAGAGAGAGAGAGAGAGAGAGAGAGAGAGAGAGAGAGAGAGAGAGAGAGAGAGAGAGAGAGAAAGAGAGAAAGAGAGAGAGAGAGAGAGAGAGAGAGAGAGAGAGAGAGAGAGAGAAAGAGAGAAAGAGAGAGAGAAAGAGAGAGAGAGAAGAGAGAGAGAGAGAGAGAGAGAGAGAGAGAGAGAGAGAGAGAGAGAGGGAGAGAGAGACGCGCCAGAAAAGCCAGGCCGCCTTATGAAGACGACCCAGGGCGGGCAGAAACAAACCCAGACCCAACGACAGACCTCAAGACGGCGTGGCGGCGGGGAAGGTAGTCCTCGCGGCATACGACTTTGACCGCACATATGACACCATCGACCACCACATGCTGTACCTGAAGTTACTGCGACAAACCCCTGGTTGCATGGCCATCTGCATTTTCCGCTTCTTTGGGATTGCTATGCACAGGTGGAGGTCAACAGCACCTGCAGTCAGGCGCGCCTGTTCCGTGCGGGCCTCCCTCCGGGCCCGGTCCTGGCACCAATGCTTTACACTCTCTGGGCCACCAACCTGGTGGAGGAGCTACTAGCCACAGCTAGGATTCACAACTGCATGTACAGAGACGACTTCGCGACTCTGAGCGGCGGCTGCAGCTTGGAACTGGAAAGACCATGGCGGCGCACATGCCTCCGCAGCGGAAGGCGGAGCGTCACGAGCGGCACGCAAGGGGGATGGCGCCGTCAGAAAATTCCATATTCTTTCTGCGAAAATAACAGGGAAAGACAGAATGGGGCGGAACAATTACGTACTCAGTAACTTTCCATGACGAATGGGAAGGCGCATAACACAGTGAAACAGAATGGTACTGGCGCTGAAACGCCGTGTAATACTGCTGTGCTACATTCTGCCGCCGCCTGGGTAAGCTCATGCTGCCCCGTACTCGGCGGCGGCATGGTACGTACCTGGTTCACCATGTCCATGCAGCTGCCGGCGGTGAAGCCGTCGGTGAGCTTAGTGAGGGTGCTGAGGTCGAGGTTGGCGTGTCGCGGCCAGCCCGGCACGGCCACCGAGCGCGTCAGCAGCTGCAGCCGGCTGGCGTAGTCCAGCGGAGGTAGCAGGATCACCCGGTGGTAGGTCTGGCCCAGACCCTGACGCCGCAGAAGAGGGTAGCTGCTCGTGTGATTGACCTCAGAATTCGCATATTGTCGGATCTGGATATAGAGCTGTACTCAAATTGTTGATTTAGTCGTATCTTTGGATATTTGGCAATCATAGAGTGAAACGGATTGGACTGAATTTATCGGAGAAACGTTGGATATGTACCATATTAGATCTGCATTGTTTGGCCATGATGAGCTCCACGCGAGAGACGGCTAACGAGGTGGTAAGGCCCGGCAGGTGCCTCACCAGCGGCAGATGAGCGTGCCTCAAAGCATACACACAGAATGGCGATAACATACCGTACTCAGGGTACACAACTGGAATATACCACTTGAAAAAACTATGTTGGTTTGCTGATTTAGACTTTACATTGTCAACTTCACATTGACTAACGTCGCGGAACAATGGGGAAACAATTCCACACATTATTTATTGTAATATTGAGACAGAAGTATACCTTCCCCGGGATGCGCGGTATACGGCGCTAAGCTGTCACAGTAGCCTGGTCCGGATTTAGGTTTTTTCTTCAGAAAGTAACGGATCGTTGTTTATAAGTTGCATTTTTGGTGCTGATTACGATGCGCTCATCAGAAATGCAATTTTCGAAAAACTTTTGGTGGCCCACTCGAGTTGAAGGTTTTGCATTTTACCCAATTTTCCACTTTTTGGCTCACCATCAACCCATATTACCAACGAGGTGGAAAAAATTGCACTGGGCTGGTAGTTTGGTTCATTGGTGTTCCATTCGCTTTGTTTTTGTTGTTATAACTTGCACACATAACCGTTATTTTTGCTTATCATATCCGCTTTTAGTTGAGCTTGTACTGGCTCTCCATAGATGGCGCTAGCGGCGTGTCTTGGTAAGTGAATACTGATTTCCTCGGGGACCGGGAATGTGAACAGCAACGTGAAAGGTGAAAAACAATTGCGAATTGGATTGTATAAACGCACTTAAAGAGCTGTTTTCAAGCAGCACTGAAGCTGTTAACACTGTTTCTCGGTATTTTAAGCATGCCATGTCCAAATATGCTGCTGCTGCTGAAGTCCCGACCATAACCCTTTACCAATAGACGCAGGAACCGTGGGGGCTGTGGTGGTGGCTGTTGCACCCAACTTTCAGAGTGTGGCAGCAGCTCTAACCCCCCCCCCCAGTTTGAGCCGATTCTGGAACTTATCTATTAACATTTAAGTGATATGCATAATCACCCCCGGCCATACCAACGCGGAAGCCCCTTCCTCCAGCCTACACCTTTCCTCCGACTAAAATAGTCTCTCCACCTATGCCTTCACCGACTGAATGCTTCCGTATTTGCGCCAAAAAGACTCTGCAGCAACCCTACTTTGACTGAAGTGCGAGGGTATCAGTTTTGAGGCTAGTGACCTCTAGCCCAGTCTCCTCTGACATATTTAGAGGTCGTTGTGGCCCAGAGAAGAATTATTTGTTTTACGTAGACGGATAGGATTGATAATTTTCAACGTTGTGGTACAGCAGAAAAAATCGACCGGTTTGGCATTATGCAAACATTTTAATACAAACGTGACATTGGTCACCAGGTTTTAAGGACCGAAGAAAATATGCTGTATGAAATCCTAAAATTTCCAACGACTTCCAACGACTAGACATCCTGCACTAGTTGCATTGAATAATTCACATACCGGCATGATCCAAGTTTTACGTTTTGTTCTCTTTGCAGTTTTATGTTTCCTCTGAACAAAATTCAACATGGACGGACGGTAATATTTGCAAAAACAAAAGAGCCTGACCGTGAGTTTGGCATGTCATAGGGCACCTTGTTGTGACAAGAATTGGACTCGTGGAGGAGCGGAGCAAAGATGAGTGCCATATTCTTATAAAAGTATCAATAACAGGGTAACGGCTGAGATTATGGATGTATGTGCAAGCGTATCACTGCCTACACGTGCAAAACAGGCCGTGCTGAAGGAACTAAGAGGGCTTTAGAAAGGATGAGAGACAAAAGAAGCATGTAAACAGGTTTGGCAAGCGAGCTGCTACATCAACTGCTGCGATGGATTCGCTGATTGATATCAGCAGCCGAGAACGTGAGCCTGAACTAGTAGAAGACAGTGTATCTGGCCGACCAGCCAAGTGCCAGACGTATTCAGACAGGCAGCCTCGATCAGGAAACCACAGAGCGATGGCAGAGGAGAGTTCAGCGAGCGGGTCGAGCAGTCATAAGAGGAGCAGCCGTCACCTCCCCGAGTCAACAGGCGACAGCCGAGACAGCAAACACGCCTGTGGAAACTGGTGTTTCAGGTAGCGCTATCATCTGCTAAGCTATAATGACTTGGTAATCCTGATCAAAGGGATATTATCTGTGTATGAACAATGCTATTTTCAGAAACCAGTCTGCTCATAAATCCGATCAGAACACCCACAAGCTATATATTTATATATTTTTTTAAACATTGTCCAAGTCGTTCACAGTCCATATCTCACAAACCATAAGGAAGGATAGACCGTAGAAAAACGACAAGTAATGCCAACCATTTTTATGTTTTATGAGTTATGGAACCGTAAGGAAGGATAGGAGAACGACAAGCAATGCGTACCATGTCTTATGGTTTATGAGCTATTGACTGTGAACGACTTGGACAGTGTTTTGAAAAATATATATATACATATAGCTTGTGGGTGTTTTGTTAGAATTGTTGAGCAGACTGGTTTTGAAAATAGCATTGCTCATACACAGATAATATCCCTTTGATCGGGATTACCGAGTCATTATAGCTTAGCAGATGATAGCATTAATGAAACACCAGTTTCCACAGGCGTGTTTGCTGTCTCGGCCGTCGCCTGTTGACTCGGGGAGGTGACGGCTGCTCCTCTCATGACTGCTCGACCCGCTCGCTGGGCTCTCCTCTGCCATCGCGCTGTGGTTTCCTGACCGAGGCTGTCTGTCTGAAGGCGTCTGGCACTTGGATGGTCGGCAAGAAACACTGTCTTCTGCTAGTCCAGGCTCAAGTTCTCGGCTGCTGGTATCAAACAGCGAATCCATCGCAGCAGTTGGTATAGTAGCTCGCTTGCCAAACTTGTTTGCATACTTCTTTTTGTACTCTTTCTTTCCAAAGCCCTCTTAGTTCCTTCAGTATGGCCTGATTTACACGTGTATGGAGTGATACGCTGGCACACACATCCATAACCCCTGCTGTTACCCTGTTCTTCCATTCTTCCATAGGAATATGACACTCATCTTTGCTCCGCTCCTCCATGAGTTCAATTCTTGTCATAAGAAGCCGCCCTATGATATACAAAACTCACGGTAAGACTCCTTTATTTCTTGCAGATATAACCGTCCCTCCATTTTCAATTTCGATCAGAGAACTGAAAGGAAAAGATAACGTAAACACTTAAATTATGTCGATGATTATTGATTATCATATGATTATAGATTATTATCCAATGCAGCTAGTGCAAGGTGCGGAAACGTTGGAAAGCTTATTTTGTGATTTCATACAACATATTTCCTTCAGTCCTTAAAACCTGGTGACCAATGCCATGTTTGTAAAAAAAAATGTTCGCACAATGCCAAACCAGTCGATTTTTTCTGCTGGACCGCAACGTTAAAAATTGTCAATTCTATCCGTATACGTAAAACATATAATTCTTCTCTGGGCCACAACGACCTCTAAATATGTCAGAGGAGACTGGGCTAGAGGTCGCTAGCCTCAAAACTGATACCCTCGCACTTCAGTCAAAGTAGGGTTGCTGCAGAGTCTTTTTGGCGCAAATACAGAAGCATTCAGTCGGTGACAGCATAGGTGGAGAGACTATTTTAGTCGGAGGAAGGGGCTTCCGCGTTGGTATAGCCAGGGGTGATTAGGCATATCACTTAAATGTTAATAGAGAAGTTCCAAAATCGGCTCAAACTGGGGGCGGGGTTAGAGCTGCTGCCACACTCTGAAAGTTGGGTGCAACAGCCACCACCACAGCCCCCACGGTTCCTGCGTCTATTGGTAAAGGGTTATGGTCGGGACTTCAGCAGCAGCAGCATATTTGGACATGGCATGCTTAAAATACCTGAGAAACAGTGTTAACAACTTCAGTGCTGCTTGAAAACAGCTCTTTAAGTGCGTTTATACAATCCAATTCGCAATTGTTTCTCACCTTTCACGTTGCTGTTCACATTCCCGGTCCCCGAGGGAATCAGTATTCACTTACCATGTCACGCCGCTAGCGCCATCTATGGAGAGCCAGTGCAAGCTCAACTAAAAGAGGATATGATAAGCAAAAAATAGCCGTTATGTGTGCAAGTTATAACAACAAAAACAAAGCGAATGGAACACCAATGAACCAAACTACCAACCCAGTGCAATTTTTTCCACCTCGTTGGTAATATGGGTTGATGGTGAGCCAAAAAGTGGAAAATTGGGCAAAATGCAAAACCTTCAACTCGAGTGGGCCACCAAAAGTTTTTCGAAAATTGCATTTTTGATGAGCGCATCGCAATCAGCACCAAAAAATGCATCTAATGAACAACGATCCGTTACTTTCTGAAGAAAAAACCTAAATCCGGACCAGGCTACTGTCACAGCCACCTTTTGTTCGGCTTCCCAGGGCGTGGAGCTGGTGCCTATCAGCAGTAGCCGGTCCTGAGGAGTCACCGCCTTCAGAAACTTGGGCAGCTCCTTCTTCAGCCGCTTCGGGTCCGTCTTGTCCGTCTTCGGCACCTTCTTGACAAACGTCTTCTCAGCGCTGTCCACCCAAACCACGGCGGGCTGGAGTAGGCGGCCCACCTGACCAGTGGCGCCACTGGTGACCAACACATCAACTAACAGCAAATGACGCTGCCGATAGGGAAGGAACAGAGCATTCAGGCTTTACGAACCAACACCGACCTGGCAGGACCTAGGACCAACTGCTGAGGTCATACGACGCCGCCAACACTCACCCTGCTGGAAGGGTCTATGGGGAAGCACACACCTCATAACAGCCTTCTATCAGACACACACGTTCCCAGCGTCGGGTTTGTGTTCAGACAAATGGGCAGTGAGTGGATGCGAGGTGGGGCTCACCTTGTTGACCAGGTGCATCAACATCTGCATACCAGCCTTGCCCGGATACCTGCCGGCGATGTTGGCAGCGGTGAGGTTGAAGAGCACGGCACCGGCCTCGTGGCACACGGCGTGCACCAGGTGGTTCTTGCCGGAGCCCGGCGCGCCCGCGATCAGCACCGACTTAATCATCGGCGCCAACTCGTGAACGGATGGCGAGCCTGCAGGGGAGGATGTCAGTCAGAGGATGTATCACAAGCACGATTCTTCACGCACATACGCACTTTTCAGGAGCAGACTAGTCGCGAGCCCTCATAAGTCCTGAGTGAATGGTTCTTCTATCAGCCAGTCTTGCATGACATGAAAATAATGTTAAAGCATTGATGCGTAAATAGTAAACAGATAATATTGATGCGCCCACAGACATTGAGCAAGATGACCAAAAGCTTATTATACTTGAACATAGCATGTGAGCGCCAGTGGAGGATTTCCACCACAGGCTTGCACCAGCACCAGCACCTAGAGGGATGATGCAGTACTCCGTGAGCACGCGCCGAACGTCCCCAAGCAGCGGCTGGGCCTCCCTCGTCTTCAGCCGCTGCAGCGAGCCGGTCAGAGCCGGGTAGCCTGAGGGGACCGAGCAGCGTGAGCGCGGCCATTCACAACAACGGCAGGCCCCGCACTCAATTCCAAAGAGAGCTCTTCGGGTAATGTTGAATTATGGATGGTATGGCTGAGACAGTGGCCTCCGTTCAGAACCTACCCATAAACTCGCACATGCGCTTTTCTGGGATGAGCTGCATGACGTTGTTCACCACCAGCTCCTCCACCAGCGATTCGAGACTGCGGTCCGGGGTCAGGTCCTTTCCCTTCTTCTTTTTCCCCTTCTTACCACCCTTCTTGCGCTTTTTGCCCTTCTTCTTCTTCTTCTTCTTGCGCCCCTTCTTTCCTTTGTCTCTTTCTACAGCCTGTGGCCGGAGGAGTACAGTTTACACACATAAAGAGGCGCATACATTCCATATAGTTTCCCTACGGGAAGGTATCTCAATATCTAAGCGTGGTCAATACATCAGCACGACGGGCAGGGAAGGAGGGGGGGGTTGATCCCGTATTAGCACCAATTAAAACAGCCTACAAAGACCATATATTTTTCCTTCCCGAATGTCTCGGAATAAACCAAAATGGGAAATTGGATACAAAGCAAAAAATGACTAACAATACTAAGAAATAATTCAAACCAAGCATATATAAAACAACCTCCCAGCGAAGCACCAATTAGCCACCCTCAAACCAGCTAAGGCGTCATTCCACGACCCATATACCTAACCGGTGTGGAAAACCTTTTCTGAGAGTACTCACGTCCTTCAGCTGTTCCAGTTCGTCCCGCATCACCACGTCGACGTCGCGGCGCACCTCGCTCTCCAGCTCCTGGTGCTTCTCCCGTCGCACCGTCTCGGCGTCGAACGACTGGTCAAAGTTGCCACGCTCCTCCCTGTTCTTCCACTTCTCTGTCGGCGGTGACAGCCGCAGCGTTATACTAAATGTGACCTCGCTGCAAGAAACCTCGATCGGCGGTGACAGCCGCAGCGTTATACTAGAAACATACAACCACAGACTCCAAGCATGCCACCAGGCTCCTTGTAGCTCCTCACAATACACCTCAGATACGTTGTGGAACAGAAATCAAGCAGCGACACAGTCACTATTGGGTGCGACTGTAAAGATTGTCATCATCGTAATTGTGTACCTCTTTTAGTCGAAGTACCAATGGCAATGACGACTACAGTCATTCCAATTCAACTCCCCCGCATCCCGGAAAACACCAACACATCCGATACTGAAAAGAAACAAACTGCGAACGCAGCACGGGATTCCCAACTGGCACCCTGTTCGCAGGAACAGTGCAAGAAAGCACGGTCTAGTTATGAAGGTTGGCAGCATTTTGAAATACAGACAGTCTGAATTGGCAGGGCACCCGCTACTTGCACTAAGACCACGCATTCCTCCTGTTTTGTGACGATAACAATAAGAAGATACATGGGACATTCAAATATAGACAGTGGCGGATTCAAACTTTCAGGGGGTGGGGGGTGGGGGCTACGGGGCTAAACCCTACACCACATTTACCCAAAATTATCTCCTAATAAATGATCATTGTGGGAACTCAGATATTTCGGGAAGGGGCCTTGACCCACACTAGCCCCCTCCCCCTTGTACCCTTCACTACACTTGTAAAAACAAAAACGAAAAAACACAAAAAGTCATACTAGCTACTAACTAGCGCAGCCAGTCTATTTCACGAGACAACAGGTCACATGCGGCGGGGGGGGTTGAGCCGCCACCCCCGTGTATCCTCCATTGGCCGCAGAGTCCCTGGTGAACCCACCTTCATATTCATTACAGCCCTCAATCAGCGCAGGAATGAACTTGGAAGGCTGCATGATAAACCCTTCGTCTTCGTCCTTCTTCTTTTTCTTCTTGTCTTTGCCTTTGCCCTTATCCTTCTTATCTTTTTTCCCTTTCTTTCCCTTTTCCGGTTTCTCCGGTTTGGGAATGGGCACAAAGTTGGGGTCGAACAGGGATGCCGAGCCGCCCTCCTCTTCGGGAGGCAGGTCAGGGAAGGCACCATTATCCTCCCTGGAAAGCAATACTTATCAGGTCAAACACACCTCAGACCAGGATAAATATAAAAATCAGCTACCGTCAACACAGACTCCAGCTTGTAAAAATACGAGTTGGCTAAGCTACATAACAGTAAGGCGATTACACAACTGAACGATAGTTACACAAGAATAAAAGGAAAGAGCGGACAACGCACACAACTTCGAATCACTGTTGCTTTGCAAAACAATATTGTCGTTGGCAAGCTAAAATATTATAATCTCGTACCTTCGAAACTTGGCAGTACAAGTTTCCCCTGAATGGACTAAATCAGCACACCATTTCACAAGCAACTTATTCACGGTGGTGGCCATTTCTTCGTTCTCCAACAGGCGAATGCCGTCGGTTGTGTGAGGCTCGACGTCCCGACTGAACTGGACCAGTAATGAGCATTAAAACGGCCACTTATAACGTCAAAATATATAAAAATTATATCAAGAAAAGCCTATGCATGCCAATAAGGCCCGACTCGTTCATATACCACGTGAATGAAACAGAGCTGGTAATCAACAACAATTAGACTGCAGCATTTGAACTGAGCCACCAGCTGACCACTCGCCACTTGTTGAACGGTGCAGTATTTGAGCTGAGACCCCGGGTGACCACTCACCACTCCTTGACCATCCAGGCCCGTATCTCGTCCTGCATCTGCTCTCGCATCTGCACCGCCTCCAGCTTGCGCAGCTCCTCCTTGACGGTGACCAGCGCCTCCTGGTACTGCTGCTCGTGCTGCGCCTGCACATTTCGGCGCAGCTCCTCCACCTCGGCCACGCGCTCCTCCGGAGGCGGGTCCGCCCGCGGCGGCGCCAGCTGCGCCAACACAGCCTGGTTATCACCTGCACAGAGTCGGCAGTACCACCCAAGTCCTGGAGAGATGTCAGATGCGGTGACTGTATAGCGGCCCTGGTGAAGATCCTCCTCCACAGCCGCCCGGCCACGCTGCCGTAGGGGAGGGGGGGGCGGAGCGACCGAACAACAACGTGCACGGAGCCGGGCTGGGTACAAGTTATGACAAGAGTATCAGGACCTAGTATCGCTCCACAGGGCAGCGTTGCGGAGAGCCGTTGCCACAAGCACAGACAGCTGAGACAGCAGTGTGGGTCTCCAAATGCAAGGAGGATGATACACCTGGCCGGCACCAAATACCCAATCACAGGAGAGGATTCCGGGCCCTTCCAGATAGAAACGGTCACGCCGTCACAGCTACCGGCGAAACGACATAACACAAGATGTGCACATAAGACACCCGGGCGGATAAAGACAGATAAACGCATGAGGACATCAACATAAAGGGATTATAGTCACGCACGATAAAAGCCTATGCAAAGTGTCCAGTATAGAGCATACGACCCATTTGGACAATACCACCACAATATGCAGGAGTGGACAAGACCAAATGAAACATGGCTGTTCAAAACACGAGCATTCCTGACTACGAATTACGAGGGGTCCGGAAACAACACCGCTCAACCATTGCCTTTCTCATGACCGGAACGCGCGCTGTTTCGTTAAACTAAAAGGGAGCGTGATACCTTCACAATACTCGGGCTTGTAAAGCATACCGAAAGGTCTGGACAGATACTAAGTTTACCCCCAAATGTAACGTTTGCAAAGAAACAATCGCTTGCAGAAAATGCCTCCTGCGCCTCATCCCATTCCCCCCACATGTCCCGCGGCGGCGCGGTGGCGTGGGACTCAGGCACGGATCGAGGCTGGCAGGACGCTGCTTCAGCTCACCCCAAACCGCTGGCCCTCAAACGCTCGATTTCGGGACGCACCGAGTATGACGAGAGCTCTTTTCAGCGCGCTCTACACGACTGGAACTAATTAAAGTTCAGAACATAGCTACCGCACTGTCGTCAATATCCCAAGCATCTAGAAAGCAGACGCGACGACTCCGGCGCCTCACCATGCCGATGAAGACCATTTCCTCCTCTCGCAGACGCTTGACGTATCCTCGCGCGGCGAACCCCCTCCAGGCAGTTTGGATGCGCAGGGCAGCGGCCTCCTCAGACAACTTCGGCACGTACTGCGGCGCCGTCAGCACACACGTTACTGCGACGCTCACCAAAACCACTATATGTACTAGAGTAATTTAACATTATAATTGAAAAAATTTCGCAATCAAAAATGTTGAAGAGGAGACGGGTTAGGACAGGCCGAGTATCGGCTAGGAGGCGTACTGAGCGGTGTCCAACGCCGGTGTTACCTGCCTTTCCCTTGTTTTTCTCGTGCATCTCCTGCCGGTGGATCTCCTGCATGAACCTGGCGCGGTGGCGGCCCTGGCGCGCCCGCTCCTGGCGCTGGATCAGCCGCACCGCCTCCTCCCGGCTCATCTCCGGCGCCACCTTCTCCTGCTCAGGCACACGGGGGCAATAGTGAGGGAGAGAGCTCTTTCACAGCACTAGCTCCTCCCGGATCATCTCCGGCGCCATCTTCTGTTCAGCCACACGGGGGCAATAGTGAGGGAGAGAGCTCTTTCACAGCACTAGCTCCTCCCGGATCATCTCCGGCGCCACCTTCTCCTGTTCAGCCACACGGGGGGCAATAGTGAAGGAGAGAGCTCTTTTACAGCACCACCTCCTCCCGGATCATCTCCGGCGCCACCTTCTGTTCAGGTACACGGGGTAGAAGTGAAGGAGAGAGCTCTTTCACAGCACTAGCTCCTCCCGGCTCATCTCCGGCGTCACCCTCTCATGTTCAGGTACACGGAGGGAATAGTGACGGAGACAGCTCCTTCACAGCACGAGCTCCTCCGGGCTACCTCCAGGGTCACCCCCACCGTTAACGCCAACACAAGGAATAGTACGAGCCCCTCGTGGGCATTGACCTGCGCACCGTGAGTATTGCACGTACAACACGAGCAAGAGAGGCGAGGAGCAAATCACAGGCTACAGAGAACGAGATCACCAGATGGCAGTGACGGGAACGTATGACGTGCCTTCCGCTCAGGTACGAGTGGACGGTGCTCGTGGCCAGGGCCGTGTGCAGGAATTGCGACTGCTGTACGCCGCGGGCAAGCCCGACAAGTGCGTGAATTCACGCGAGTAAGCCAGCGCAACGTTCTGTTTTCAGGCACAAAAATCATATCATAAGACGATTCTTTGAGCACTCTTGCCTGTACTGTTTCTGTCCTATACAAAATTTGAACTGCAGTGGAAGTGGATGGATTCACGCGCGCACAGAGTTCAGTCACCGCTACTGTCTGCAGTGGCGCAACCAGGATTTCATTTCGAAGGGGGCCAAGTTTCCCCTATCAGGCAGGGGGCCCCATCGGCCTTTCGGGACTTTCGCATCCTGGGGGGGGGGTGGGAGCGGAAATTTCAGGGGGGCCCATCGGGCTTTCAGGGGCCATCGGCCTAGGTGTGCCGCCCCATTTTTGGGGTGTGCCCCCTGTTATTGTGTGCCCCAAAAATTTCGGGAGGCATGGCCCCCTGCCCCCTTTGGTTGCAGGGGGAAAATAATACTTGGGTAAGGCACGAATTCTTACACAGTGGGCTTTCAGACAATTATCGATTTTCCGCCGTGCGCCATACTAGAAAATTTACGCAGCAGAGGAAACATGTGAAATTTGTTACGCATTTTCGTAAATATCAACTAAATACACTTTGCTTATAATTTTTATTTTTCCTCGACAATGCTGTAACTTTCCACGGAACCATTCCCGAATCAAATAACATTATCAATCCTTCACCTTGTTGGAAGTTATCCACGATTTCAAAGTAGTCCCATCTTATGTTACAAATGTTTGCTTACTTTATACCCAAAAGTCTTGGGGAAACGTACATGACTTCGAGTGGTTCGATCTGAATTTTTTAAGGCCATGCCGTCGCTCTGCTTTTTACGCATATTTACGTTATTTGTTTTGGGATGGAAAACTTACGCATATGGCTGGAGCTCTCAAATTTTACGCCGTGGTTTCTCGGCGCAAATCAACTTTTATTTTCCCCTGGATGCAGCCACCCTGCTCTGTCCGTATCTTTACCTTTTGTATTCTGGGGTGGAAAACTTACGCATTTGGCCAGATATTCCAAAATTTACGCCGTGGTTTCTCGGCGCAAATCAGCTTTTATTTCCCCCTGCTTGGTTGCGCCACTGACTGTCTGCGACTATGACGTAGCGGTGACGTGGTACCGAGTGTGACGTCAGACCACGGTCTAACGTGAGCGGGACGCCGATCCACCCCCTGCTCATCTCCACTACTCACGTGCATAAAAACAATAATGAGAGCCTCTCCCGGATCGTCTCCAGGGCAGCCACTCCTGTTCACGTCCACACAGGGATTAGAAATGGTCCTTCTGGCTAATCTCCGGGGTCACCTTGTCCTGTTCGCCCACAAGTGGAAACAAGACCACCATCCGAAAACCATCCTCTCCCTCCCCATCCAAGGGAGAGTCCTTCCTCGTCATACCAGGGAGTCCTCCCCTGCTCACCCATGGAGAGTCCTTCCCTCGTCATCCCAGGGGGTGCCCTTCCCTTCTCATCCCAGGGGGAGTCCTTCCCTCCTCATTCCACGGGGTGCCCTTCCCTCCTCATCCCAGGGGGAGTCCTTCCCTTCTCATCCCAGGGGGTTCCCTTCTCACCGACACAAGTAGATGGGGTGAAGGTGAAGAACTCATCTCCTGCTCCTATCTGAGACTGCCCTCTTCTGTTTTCACATTGACAGAGGGGATTGCGACTTAGAGGGTTCATGACCCAAAAATAGATGAGAGCATTCTTGAACGAGTGGGTGCCGAAACATTGCTAAAAATGGGCACGTGTCACATCAACTCTGCCCAGTCATATAACGCGCAGCTTGGTTTTGATTACCACCACACCAATCCACAGACGATAGTATTAAGTAAGAACCCCAAACGAACGTAATACATTTTCTCGGGCGTTTTAACTCCGCATTGTTTTCCGTACAGGGAAACAAAAAGGTGCAGCGGCCTGCCACTTTGTATTAGGACCTGCCTTGGACTCGATGGCGCCGATCTTCTTGAGCGCGTCGCTGATGATCTCGTTGATTCCGGCCAGAGTCTGCCTCCTGTCCACTCGGAAATAGGGCGCTATCGGCATCTCTGTATCGTGCGGCAGCAGCTTAAAGTCCACTTGCAGGTCGTCGAAAAAGTGAAACTCTTGCATCTCCAGTGTGGTCAGCTCATGCTGAAAACATCGCCATGGTTAGCCAGTGTTCATTGTACACTACCTGTTTTTCTCATATTTAAGACTGAAACTATCATGTATGTTGCTCGCTTATCTGCAGCCTCACAAATAGCTGAATGTATCAGGTTAGTTTCCTCGCACATATACAGCATTCATGCAAGACAAGTAGTATAATGTACATTCCTTGCATATCTGCAGTCTTCACGAATGACTGAAAGTATAAGTTACATTCCTAGAATATCATTTGCATTTCCTTGCATTCTCGATTGCAGGTCAAGCACTCTGACGTACTTGAGTCACAATTGAAAACAGCTATAAAGGCTACTCTGCAAATGACGGTAACACTTTCTAGAGCAGCGTTTCTCCAGATATCACATCTGTACAAGCGGTCCACCTTCAGCTCGACGATACGGCCCATGACGGCGTCCAGACAGCGTCGCATCACCACCCGCTTCTGGGGGTGGACCGACTGGTCGTAGCAGCGCGCCAGCCGAGAGAGCACCACCAGATGGCGCAGGTACAGTCCCAGCACTGTCTCCAGCGCCAGGTGCCGGTTCTGGCGAGGCGCGGCACACAGCGGCGGCGTCAGAAACGGCCGTCTGAGGACAGCTCAGCGGCGGCGTCAGAAACGGCCGTCTGAGGACAGCTCAGCGGCGGCGTCAGCTCCGGCCCTCTGAGGACAGCTCAGCGGCGGCGTCAGCTCCAGCCCTCTGAGGACAGCTCAGCGACGGCGTCAGCTCCGGCCGTCTGAGGACAGCTTAGCGGCGGCGTCAGCTCCGGCCCTCTGAGGACAGCTCAGTGGCGGTGTCAGCTCCGGCCCTCTAATGACAGCTCAGCGGCGGCGTCAGCTCCGGCCCTCTGAGGACAGCTCAGCGGCGGCGTCAGCTCCGGCCCTCTGAGGACAGCTCAGCGGCGGTGTCAGCTCCGGCCCTCTGAGGACAGCTTAGCGGCGGCGTCAGCTCCGTCTTAGGACATCTCAGCGGCGGCGTCAGAAATGGCTGTCCGAGAACAGATCAGCGGCGGCGTCAGCTCCGGCCGAGCGCCGCTTCCTGAGGACAGGTAAGTTCCGGCCGAGGCCACTGTCTAAGGACAGCTTCACACTAGCGACTATTTGTGATAAGAGCTAATTATTTGTGATTTGGCAACAACTTGACGGCAAATCACAGATAGCTCTTAATGGTTACAAGCGATTTAAACTGTTCGATACACAATTCTAATCAAACGTGCATTTCTATTTGCATCTGTATTTTAATCAACAAATCTCAAGGGCTGACTGTCGCACACTTGGTCTCAGGTGAGGGTGCTGTTCGCCGCGGAGGGCGACCGCCAACAGCTCTGCACGCGTACAGCCGACACCCTCCGGGGACAGACGCACCTCGTGGACAAACCCATCACTCGGGAATGGACAACCCAACACATCCTGAGACAGCTGCCATACATCAGCACTGGCCAAAGCAGCGCCTGTCACAGCGGCATCTGCACCGCGCGCGGGAAGCCCGCTACTCACGAACTCGGGCTTGGCTCCGGCGGCCAGCAGCTCCTTGCCGACCACATCCTGCAGGTGCATCTGCACCTCCTCCCACAGCTCATTCACCGCCCTGCGGGCAGACGGGGCTCATCTCACTGCTGCCCGGACAGCCGCGGTACACGCCCCCTACCAACCATGGCATAATGCATAATGCTTGTCGCCCCGACGACAAGGAAATGTGACACTCGGTAATATAGAGCCATATCAATTTCGAAGGACGTAAGTCTCTGAGGATTACGCGCTGCAAAATTTCAGATGAGATTAACATAACACCGGGTAAAGCACATTTAATCTACTGAAATTGAGGCTAACAGTCCGTTTGAAGAAAATCAGCTCCTAAAAACAAGGGCTTTCCAACTAAGTGGGGAAAGGGGGAGGGGTAAACAATTTCACAGGACAATTTAGTCTGGTCATTGAGGAATAAGAATTTACTTTTTGAAGAAGAAAACAATTTCAACGCATTTCTAATCGTTTCCCATTTCCTCGGAATATGGTAAAATCACACCAAGGAGGCCCCACAAAACTTGCCAGAGCTGGGCATGTTCAAAATGAGAAGATGTCTAGCAGTTGCATTTACTTAAAAAGTATGACGTAACATCGTTACCGGCAATGCATGTTGGGCTCAGCAATACTTCCCAGCGACTAAACACCCGAAAACGACTACCCTAACCGTCATATGGCACCTTCATTGTATTACAACTGAGCCATCAGCCCCGTAGAGCACTGGTAAAAGCCGTACATTTCATTTCTCCCAGAACTCACCGTTTATAAACCAATAGGCGCTTTTTGAGCGTAATATTTAAAGCGCATGTATATCCCTAATAGGTCAAATAGTTGGCAGTGGCGGTTCCTGGCCAAGGCAACGCCACACCAGAGCCAACGGGATCTACACCTGCCCTAAATGAACACAGTCCTTCTCAAGCAGTCAATTCTGGGACAACTGAAATGACACACAGGAGGTTTCACAGTATGCTCTGCCAAATGGCTCTCTGTTTTAATCCTATTATAAATGTGTAAATTCCTTTTAAATCAGACATCCAAACAGACCGATCCAGAGGCGCAGTTTGATATGCGTCCGTGGCACACTGAGAGCGAGCCAGCTAAGCAGCGAAATAACCCGTGTAACTATGCGCGGGACAGGGTGTCACATGGAGAAGAGGGGAGGATCGTACCAAAAGGTCACAGCACCTTGCTTTGTCAATAAACCTTTCCCACCGGCAAGGATTTTACCTAATGGTCACTGCCCCTTGCTTTGTCACTGAACCTATCCTTATTGGGGGATATTTCCAGAAACAAAATTATTGTAATTCTGAATTACAAAGATAAACTTTCGAACTGGCAGTTCTTGGGGAAAACATGCAAATACGGCGAAATGTACTTACAAGTTTGACATGATGGATTATGAGTTTTATGCTGACAGCCTTCTCGCACTAATTCTCAATGAAGTGTCTCACCACTGAAGCACATGACTTTTCGACCATATCGCTCAGCCCTTTTCTCTGAAATCAGAAAACACACATTAATACCAAGAGGAATACAAACATACGTTACAGTCCAGAAATGGCGAGAATACTAGAGCCAGGCAAGAGGACAGTGGGCAGATGTGAGCAAATTGTGAAGAAAGTACACCGAGATGAGAAATAAGAAGAGTGAAGAAACAAGAAGCAAACATCAAGGAATAAGCAGGAAAACAGTCAGAAGCAAAAGAAACATATCGGCAAATCAAGTCAACAACCAACCATGTGCCTGATAATAACAAATAAAGTGGCCAGCCAATAAAGAACAAACGCTCGGAAAACAAAGCAGGAACGAAAGGAAATACAACGAAAAGAACAAAAGGGCACAAAAGGATCAGAATATACAACGACGCAAAAACACGGCGTAAGAAAACTACATACAAAAAAACAACATGCAAAAGGTAAGAAGCAGTCAAAGCTATATATAAGGCCCACATTTGAATTAGGACAATAACTAAAACCCACCTACCTGATTTTAAATTTGGCTCCTATTGCAGCACTTAAACATAATATGACGCTCCAATGAAAATATGTTTGTTATACAGGCGATAATCGACCCGGCCACTTGACATTGAGCAGTCCAGTGCTAAATTGTGTAATTTAATTTGATTGTTCATACAATCTGTGTTGCCGGTAGTCCTCAGGTGACATACATTCCTCTGAAGGGCTGCACACCGCTTCCGAAGCCAAATGAAGGCTCTACTACTTTAAGCGTATTCCGTTGGGGGTCACCAACGGTCCGGCCGCAATCCAACGAGCCATGGATGATCTCATCTCGACATCTGGCCTCCAGGAGATATACGCATACCTAGATGACCTCACGATCAGTGAAGAAACAAGGGAGACGCACAATCTGAAACGATTCTGGAACGTTGCCAGCGCCGCCGACTCAGGTTCAACAAACAGAAATGTGAGATTGGGATGACCAAGGTGGCAATCTTGGGTTTATTTATTTATGTATGTATTTATTTATTCATTCAAGTAAATCGCCAACAGAAAATTATCCAATAACAGGCGAAGTCGATGGAAGTAAAAGAAAAACTATGTACACAGATGAGAGACACACATGTAAAAAGCGGTAAAGACATCAACATGTGAGTGATGAGAAAGATGCAGCTGATGATAAAACCGATGGTTAAAGTGACGTTAATAAAAGCTAAGCAGTGCGAATATATGCAAGAACATCTTTCCTAAAATCGATAAAAGACTCTTTGAAAAAAATCTGCATTTCCCCGCCGCAGAAATGCATTTAACTCCCTCGGTATACGCTGAGGGAAGCCGTTATTGACGGTGCTGACACGACCGCGGCGCTCAGCGAAAAAAGCAGCGTGCGAGTTGATCGGGATGGCACACGAAATGGGAATTTTTCGAGCAACTCTGATGACCTTATTTTGTTCAAAAATATACCTTTAAGAAAGAGCAAATCGTGTTGCAAGTGTTATCAAGTGTCACAAGGGCAGCTCCACCCCGTCCCGAGCATCCAGTCCACTTCTGCAGTTGGCAGTTCCCCAGGCCGCCAAATCGCTGCAACGACTCCCCGGGCACTTTGCTTACACTGCTACATGGATATCCAAACATTCGGCGAAAATCCAGTCATTCGTGGGGACCGAAACGTTCATTTCCCCTCTGACGACAGACGCATGCAATGCCATCATGGGGGCTGATATGAATAGGGAGAATTTTTGATACAGGGTGGGCGCAAATGACACCAGGAAGTGGAGCGTGGCACCTTCTGATTGGGCGTGTTTGAACAGTGGGGGCAGTTACCAACCAACCTGTTAGCAACCGAGAAGAAACCAGAAAAATGTCGAGAGAGTGCAACAGCGTACCACCCGACTGATCCCTGAGATAAGGCACAAGCCATGCAGTGAGAGGCTGCAAGATCTTCAACTTCCCTCTCCATACTACAGAAAACGACGGGGGGGACATGATCCGCGTATTCCAGATATTTCATGGTGACATCGATCTCGACCCCAGAGATGGCCTACGCTATGTGATGAAATTATTTTTCCGAAGCCGTAGTTCTGGAAATGAAACGTAGCGTAGCTGAGCGAATTCTGTAGCGTACTTCGCCAAAATTTGGCGTATAGTAGCGTACTACGAAAAAATTACGTCATATATGTATCCGGGATGCGGAGCCGGAGCCGGAGCCGGAGCCGGAGCCGGGCCGGAGCCGGTCGGAGCCGACCATTCTGCCCGGAGCCGGAGCCGCCGAAACACTTTTGATCGGAGCCGGAGCCGTCAGAAAGGGTCCGGCTCCGGCTCCCAAAGGGCTTTAAAATTACCAAAAATCAAACGTGAAATGGTCACATTTTACCTCGTGAGATGTCGCATGGAAACACCTTTATTCACCTGAAAATTACATTTTCTCAATATGTTATGTATATTGAGATTAATGAAATATTGCAACTAGGGTGTTCCGTAGACGGTCTCACTCTCGGGCAGGTAATGCGCCCCGGCCATTTAGCATGGGCAGAAATTGGCAACAAATGAAAACATTGGCGGACACTGGCGGATCCATGACGGGGGAGCAAAAAAGGCATTTGCCCTCCAAACTGCCCAATTTTTGGCGATTTTCTTAAAAAACCATATTTTCATGATTTACCCCATACCGTCGGCCTGCATCCGCCCCTGTTGACAGACGCATTGGGGATGTCATTCCGGTCATGCCCCCCAAGCCCTAGAAGGGGGGCAGACTATCTTTGGCCCCCCAAAGGCCGAAGAAATTGTTTGAAAAAGGTGTTTACACTAGGTCTGCCGAGCAATAAAATCTTTGCTCCCACCCACCTCCCCCCCAGGAGAGCTATCATGTACTCGGAGAAGTAGTTTATACTAGGTCTGTCGAGAACCCAGGGCAAAAGGCGCAGAAAACAGCATTCCCGTCACTCGATGCGGCACCAGCCGACTTCAAAAACCTGGGTCGCCTAAACAGGGCGACCGTATGCGACATCTTAGATAGATATCCAGCCATCATCCAGCCGGCTAGCCTGGTAATGGCCGCGCTACCAGTTGCTCAGGTGTCCGTGGAGAGGTTATTCTCCGCGATGAAGCTACTGCTTACTGATCTCAGGTCCAGACTAAGAGCAGACATATTGGAGGCAATGTTGCTGCTCCGCTCCAACCGCGATTGGGTGGTGTAGTGAGCGAACCAGGTGCTGGGCCCTGGGCAGTAGGGTGGTTGGTTCCGATTTTTCTCGAAAAGAAATTATGCCATCAGCCTATCTGATGTGTTTTTCGATGTTGAACACTGTTAGCTTAGGGTCGTTCAAACAAACTTTTTCTTTTCAGACTCGAACCCACTTTTTGCCATTACATATTCAATTCTGATTTCAATGAGCCACATTTCAAGCGTCTACGACAGCGGGAAAGATCGCCACAAAACGGTTAAAGATTTCATGTTTCGGGCGCAATTGGCCGCCCGGCGTTGCAGTCTCCCCTTGTTAAATTGGGATATAAGGGGTGCATAACCTACCAGTAAAGACAGCGTGGCATGTGCGTGCGTCTAAGAGCGGTAGATGGGATTTAACATGCAGGCATTTACTTGTCAGATGTATTTGTAGCGCAATACAAATACATGTTATTCCACAAAAGACCTATAATTAAATGATTCAGCACCCTTGTACTCTAAATCCCGACAGAACATGAATGCCTTCCGGACGCAAACCTTTCTCTAGTAACTATCGCTGGAGAACGTCGTGAGGCAGGTGCTTCTCCCTATTCTCCTGTGAACTATTTAAGAGCTCTGGTACTGATAAAAGAAGATCCTGTTTCATATTTGTATCCTTTAGGTGGCTCACGAAATCTTCCACCAGCTTCACACCACGTTCTGTGGGACCGTTCACGACAGTAAGTTCTGGAATACCTTGAACCAGGGGAAGCTATACCAGCTTCTCAACGGAGCCATTTCTGGTCAGAATATTTCAGATTCAGGCAATCGAATACCAGCCAGCTGTCAGGAGTAACAAGCTGGCTGAGGCTTAGTGCCGACCATTCACAGAGCTCTTCATAGCCTCTATCGGAAACTTAAGCCTGCCCTAGTCAAATGTGAATCGTTTGCTGTTTTGGCCAATTGTTGTGCGACTGGCTCCTTACCTCCACGATGGTGGTTCTCACCAGCGCGACAGAATATAACTTTCTGTGCACAGATACCACAGCTGATGACAAATTGACTTCAGCACATTTAGGGCGATTTTTATATTAACTTAATGAAAGCACTGCATTGCATTTTATGGATAGCTTTGAGGCTCATAGAAGGCTCTAGAGCTGACTATCCGCGACGGAGGAACCCAAATGCATGGTTTAGAACCACTTAAAAGGAAAGCCGCTAACTATTTCGGAGTCTGAGTGGCTCAGTCGGTTAGCGCTTGCGCTCGGCTTGGCCAATGACATTCATTATGTGCTGGGTGTCGTGGGTTCGAGCCCACCCAGAGGCAGAATCTGGCGCCCTGCTCTAGCCCGAGCTAATTCCTTCCCTCTCTCCTCTGATGTCATATGACCTGAGCAGTTAATGCGTTGTTAAACTCCAAAAATTATAATATTCTGTCTTTAAGTATCTTCTGGAATGATGCACGGAATCTGACACAGCAGTAGCACGCACTTCATGCCATAAATGTCCTATATTCCATAATATGGCTCGCTGGTGAGCTCCGGGTCTTCTAAACAGACAGTTGTTGGAGACAACCTCTCCTGACAGCCACACGTAAACCAGCTTGCGCAATTCGAGATAATACTCCGGTATTGTGTAGAGGCGCTTAAGTCAATGTGCAAACGCAACTGTTATTTGTGACCAGAAAGTTATAATCTGCTTCGCAAATAAGAATCACAATGCTGAAGGTAAAAAGGCAGTGAAACAGTACCTGGCCTAAACAGCAAAACCATCCACCTTTCAGTTAGGTAGGCTAAAGTTTCTGACAGAGGCTATGAAGAGCTCGGCTCGATACCAAGCCTCTCCCAATTTCTCATTCCTGAAAGCTGAATGGTATTCGAGCGCCTGAATCTGAGAGAGATTCTGACATGAAATGGCTCCATTGAGTAGCTGGTGACTGGTATAGCTTCCCCTGTTTCAAGGTATTCCAGAACTTACTGTCATGAATGGTCCCACAGAACGTGGTGTGAAACTGGTGGAAGATTTCGTGAGCCACCTAAAGGGTAAAATTATGAAACAGGATCTTCTTTTATCAGTACCAGAGCTCTTAAATAGTTCGCAGGAGAATAGGGAGAAGCATCTGCCTCACGCCGTTCTCCAGCGATAGTTACTAGAGAAAGGTCCGCCTCCGGAAGGCATTCCTGTTCTGTCGGGATTTAGAGTACTAGGGTGCTGAATCATTTATTTCAGGTCTTTTGTGGAATAACATGTATTTGTATTGCGCTGCAAATACATCTGACAAGTAGATGCCTGCATGTTAAATCCCATCTACCGCTCTTATACGCACGCACATGCCAGGCTGTCTTTACTGGTAGGTTATGTACCCCTTTCATCCCAATTTAACAAGGGGAGACTGCAACGCCGGGTGGCCAATTGCACCCGAAACATGAAATCTTTAACCGTGCTGGGGCGATATTTCCCGCTGTCGTAGACGCTTTGAATGCGGCTTATTGAAATCAGAATTGAATATATCATGGGAAAAAGTGAGTTCGAATCTGAAAAGTAAAACAATATTTTTTTAACGACCCTGCTCTTAGCTCATCGAAGTTTTTCTTTGCGGGCTGTCCAAGCTTTACTTGATCGTTGTATCTTTAATTTTTTATGTGGGTTTGCAGGCATGTCTGACCCATATTTCTGTTTGCCATAACAGTGCAGTGCAGTTTGCCATACTACTGCACTGCAGTGTAGGTTGGTCCAGTTTTGAGGTTCATTGGCCTTTGGCATCTGGTCAAGAGCGTTCGTTCATCCAGTCGCCATTTTTCATTCGTACAAATACATAGTCACTTTGTATCTGATGGACTTTCACGTCCTTGAGAACGTTTCGATCATATTTTGGATATAGGTACATTGCCGGAGCCGGAGCCGGTCGGAGCCGACTATTTTGCCCGGAGCCGGAGCCGTTAGGACACTTGAACCCGGAGCCGGAGCCGTCCAAAATTGTCTCGGCTCCGCATCCCTGATATGTATAAAACTTCTCATGATCTCGATCGCGGTACTTGGGATTCTTGGTAACGATTTGCTTTAATTCGAAATTTGAAATAGAAGTGATGATATTTGAAAAAGTAACGACCAAATCATTACTCTAAAATTACCAACTTAAAACAATTACACGAGAAATGCATCAAATTGCTGTCAATTAAGACCACACCTTTTGGTGGAATTGTAAATCACAGACACATTTTTTGGCCTATAAAAATTAGAAGTCGGTTGATTCCAATTTATAGATTTATTTTTTCACCTGGTGACAAGAATTCCCGACCATTGATCACACAGATCAGGTCACACACATCAGGTCATTAGGTAGCACACATCAGGCCATCAGGTCAGGTCAGGTCAGGTCAGGTCAAGGTCACTATCTAATCTAGCATAGTCAATATGCACATCAATTGACTCGTAATAGCAATATGAAAATAATGGTATCAAAATAACAATTTTATCATCATTTCCTGCAAAGTTATTGACACAAGTCTGAAAATCCAGATGACATCTCTGTCATCATGGATATGAAAAAAAAACAGGAATATATTTTGTAGTACTCGGAAGGCCCATTATGTGGTATCAGTTTCAATCTGATGGATTCACCTCTTTCTTACTTATGACACCTTTATTATTTTTGGAGATGAATTCACTTAACCTGCTCTGGTGACCTGACCTGAGATGACCCAAACTTAAAATTTTGGGGAAAGATGCGGAATTGATCAAGGATAAGATGTGGCAAGTATGGTGGCGCTTCACACCACTGTTTTGTCGTACCGCTGGTAAAGTCCGAGGGGATGTTCAAACACCCCCAGTGGCACGAGGGTTTAAAGGGAATGTGGCACCTTCATAACGAGATTTTAACTGAGATAGCCAAGTTGTAAAGCAAGTCGGAAAACCCGGTACTCCATATATCATTTGTCTCGGAACTCAATATTTCTGTAGAAAAAAGCTAAAACTACCCGACACCAACCTCTCATCAACCCTCGCCGGGCAGCCATTGTTGTGAGCTGCTTGTGTGACGACATATGCTGCCGTCACGATGAGCATCAGCCAATCAAAGTCCTAGAAGTGTTTCAAGTATGGTAGTGGTTGCCAGATCATGACATCATCCACAGGCTAATATTTATTTCTTTTTCTAGAGGAGTATTTTAAAAATCAGAATATTGAGCTTATTTTACATTTTTCAGAGAAATAATGAGTGGTTTCATTATTTTCAGCATAAAGTACGCCCAATTTATTTATTTATTTATTTATTTATTTATTTATTTATTTATTTATTTATTTATCCATCGTTGATGAGCAACAGGTAAACCCCAATTACAGCTCAAGTCACGTTGGTAAAACACACATATTTACAAAACACAATAAAAGAGATGATGTAAATAAGCGCTTAAATGACCGATGCTCATGTAACACCCTTAGTGGGTGACCAATATCACAGCATGCATGAACTTAAAATATCCGATGAGGTGGACATGGCATACACGAATGACTAAAATGTATTGTATGCCAATAATCAACGGCCATGGTCTAGATGTAAATTAAAAATTTGGGTAATACATTGATAAATACATGATGAGATGATGAACAGGGCAATGGTACACGGTAAAAAACATGATAAAACATAAAAACAAAGCACGCATGAATCACTAAGGCATCTGTTTAACATACGTGCGTACCTGAGATCTGAACTGGCCAAAAGTGGATCTAAAAGGGTCTGCGAGTTGGCAGACAGTGAGAAAAGAGTTCACTGCAGAGGCAGCACGACAGAACAGTCCAGATCTTATCGTTTCCACCCTGGCATAAGGTACGTGTAGGAAAGTTCTATTTCCCACTCTCGTGTTTCGCGCAGGGACATGGAGTGGGAAGCTCCCGAGCAGGAGGGCAGAGTCCACATTGCCAGTGAGAATTTTGTGAGCGAAAAGAACATCGTACTGATATCTTCTATTTGCAAGACTAGTGATTTTTAACCATTTTAGAAGGTCTGTGTATGCCAAAGATGTTGAGGGAACGCGGGCCGTAGCAGCGAGCCAAATAAGAAATTCATGCTGAATCTTTTCGAGTCTGTCGAGATGTGTCCTGGCAGCTCCCCCCAGATGACGCAACCGAATTCTAAAACGGACCTGATGTTGCCGAAATATGCTGCCAGAAGAGGTTCCGGTTTCAGTTTTCCCACTGCATGGTTCGACTGGAGAGTCCTGATCATCACGCCCAATGCTCTGTTCGCCTTGCTAATAGTCGTGTCAATGTGTTCGCTGAAAGTCAATTTTGTATCAAGCCACACGCCGAGATCGCGAATTTTGGTAACGTTTTCTAAAGCAGTACTTTGAATTTTGTACGTGGCTTGGATCGGTTTTCGCTTCAGGGTAATCTTAAATGATTTGCATTTATTAGGATTCAGCTTCAACTTCCAATCGTTGGACCATTTAGCTAAAGACGTGAGGTCGACCTGGAGCAGTTCTGTGTCCTGGACAGAGACTATTTTGTGGTAAATTTTGACATCGTCGGCAAAGAGAAGACAATTCATTTTGATTTTGTCCGAAAGATCGTTCACAAACAGAGCAAAGAGCAATGGTGACAGAATACTGCCCTCAGGCGTTCCATAGCGTACTGGAGTCCAGTCTGAACATTTTCCGTTCACGATGACGCGTTGTTTTCGATCAGTCAAATATGAGGAAAGCCAGTTCAGGGCGTCACCGGTAATTTGGTATGAATTTCTGAGTTTATAGACCAGAAGTTTGTGGTTTACGGACTGGAACGCCGCAGAGTAGTCGGTGTATATGACGTCAGTTTGGTTGCCAGAAGCGATTGATTCCCACGCCGTTTTTAGAAGGCAAGCTAAATTTGCGTCACAAGAGCGACGTGGGAGAAAGCCGTGCTGTTTGTCGGTCAGGACAGGTCGAACATGAAGAAGTAATGCGTCACATACACACCTCTCCAGCAACTTACCAAACAGCGGGAGCAATGAAACCGCACGATAATTTGAAGGACATTTTTTGGAACCTTTTTGTGTATCGGGACAATGTTGGCCTCAGCCCACCTGCTCGGGAACACACCCTGACACACTGACTGGTCAAAGAGTATGCGTAATGGGACTACCAACTGTTCTGAGCATTCTTTGATGACGCGGGCGCTGATGTTGTCGGGGCCGCATGCCTTGTGTTTCTGCAGGTCACGGAGAGCAGCTCGTACACCAGCCTCCGAGATCACAAAACGATTTAGGTGTGGGATACTGTAGGTGGGGGTGAACGGGTATGCCTCTACCTCTGGTGCTGTGAATTTGCTAGCAAAGGTTCGGTTGAGCAAATTTGCCTTCGCAGTGTCGTCACTCACTTCACGGTCACCGTCCAATAGTACGGGCAGATGGCCTTTCGATCCTTTGACAACTTTTAAAAACGACCAGAAGCGTTTCGGATTCGACTTAAAATCACCGATCAGTCATTTGATGTACTTGAAATATTTCAAACACGCTAATTTTTTGAAATTTCGGCGTTTTTCACGAAAATTGCGAAGTGTGTCAGGGTTTTTGTTGCGTTTTGTACGATTGAAGGCCGCTTCTTTTTCACGCAGGGAATGTCTTGCCTCGGCATCAAACCAGGGTGGAAATTGGCGACGCAATACGACTGTCGGTACATGGTCGCGGATAGCAGCCTCGATAATCGAGTAAAACGTGTCAATAGCATCTTCCATACTCATCTCTGACATGACATTCCACGGAACGAGCTCTAAGGACCTACGCCGGACCGCAGCGTTCAGACGAGCACATCGGGAGAAAACCAAATCCAGGAAGTTATCTCCTCGAGTTGGCTCACAGACATGTTGCTCGAGACCGGCCACATCACAATCCATCAATCAATTGCACTAAATTCCAGAATTCGACCAAGGTGTCACATTCCCCTTATGTATGAATGTGTCAACAAAATGTTAATATCATAGTATGCTATATTTTTACTGTAATTCCGCAGTCCAAGAAATATAATGCAGTGTAATTCTGTAGCATAGTTTTGGCCAAAAGCTAACCATAATGTAGCGTAATTCAGTAATGTAACGTAGCATAGGCCATCTCTGCTCGACCCTGAACTCTTCTTCCAGCGAGACGCTAACTCACGGACGAGGGGCCACAAATACCTCATCGACCTCGTTGAATCTAACTTGTATCGAGTTTGTAGTCCAGTGTGCGTGAGCGTCCATGCTGGTCCATTTGCGTCCGCCACACCCCACCCCCTCCACACTTGTCACGCCTTAACCCTGGTGCCATCCTCTACATATCAGTATCCTCTACTCTCCTCTTGCTGTATCATACATATCTTTGTGTATGAATGAAAGAATACATACTATGGAAACAATACAAACTGGTTAAACCTTGTGCCGGAGTCTCTAACCGTTGCAATGCATTCGGCATTAGTTGTTAACAAGTGGAATAGTCTCCCCAGTCATGTTGTCACTGCACCCACTGTCAACACATTCAAGACCAAAGTACCCTGTCAAGACCATGCTTGACAAACACTGGGAGGACTCTTGGTATACTATACCAGGCACTGATTAGGTAGTGAAACGACACATACACGAGCTCGTTAAGACCGGAAAACTACAGGTCTAGAGCCTCTTGAAGCCATCACACGATTATTACACACTCATCAGACTAGGGTTAAAAGTAAAAGACAATAAAAACGGAATAAACGTTACATCACCAGCGGACACAAGCTACGCCAGATCCAAGTTGAAGTATTTATCCTTTATACGACAGATCTTTAAGTCTGTATCAGTATCCTTCAAGTTCAAGTTCCTCAATGTCTTTTGTGCGTTTTGTTTTTGTCAATACATGTATGCAATTCAAAATTTTATGCGACACTTAATACACCAGAACATCTTGAGCAATATTGCATTAATTTCTAACAACCAAAACCACCCCTCTAAATACCAACTACACCGATACCACCATCATCATCCGCAGCATCCTCCATCCATCCATTACTTGCATAAAAATATACAAAAATAAACTCGCCACTCCACTGCCGCCCTTCTTCTTCCCGACATAGCATAAAAGGAGAAGCAGAATCAGCAGCTGAAAATTTTTTCTGATTCGTATATTATCCAGACCCCGTTCAAGTTGTTTGGCAGCATTACGTCATCATGGCTGGAGAGGCAACACAGTTACTATGCAGGGCATCGGAGAAATTGCACTTTTTCGAAGCTCTAAATAGCCCATTTTAGAACTGTATCAATAGAACTTATATGGTTGAACAGAAAGCTAAAAGATTTTTATTTGTGAAACCATCAGACGTTTTGCAAAAACTCCAGTAAAGAATATTATTTTTACAAATTTTCCAGAGCGTGTCAAAATAAGGACAGGTTTAGCACTAACAGCTGTTTGCAGTAAGACTAATCTCGATTTTGATTGGCTGTTGATTTCTGACCTTTGATTGGCTGTTGGTGGTACCTGCAGCAGAAGACAATAAACACCGGTGATCTCTTCAGCGAAGGTAAATTTATTTCTCTCGGCTATTAAGTAGGCCTGAGTTGATCAAATAAATGCATGCCCTTTCAACAAATTCTTTGAAGTGTTATAATTTTTTCATTAGATTTTCGTAAAATACGCTGCTCGCCGTTGAGATCAAGGTTACTGTCAAATGGGTGAAACAAGTTGATTTCGATTTATACTAGATTGGTGCCAAATACGCCCAAACTTGGTATGTTCCAGCTGATCCTTCCAAAAACTTAGTAGAATCTCCTATAACTTAGTAGGAAAGGACGGTGACGTCATCATGGGAGGACTATATTTAGTAGGAAACTTGGTTGTACCCGTAGTTAAAGTACCCTGATATTATCGGCATCCTTTCATTGTCAACAAATCAATGCCGACAATTTGGAATGCTAGTACCAGGGGGCGGACATGAGCTATTTCTCTAGAAGTTTGGGGATTTTTTGAAGGTTCCATTTCTGGTTCTTAGAGACTTTTTCCAGAGAAAATTAACATGTAATTCCAATGGGACTTGAAGTTGAAGTTGAAGTTTGTGTTATTGGAAAAGAGGCCCGGAATGGGCCTGTGACACCAAATACTACGTCTCGGAAAGTTCTTGGATAACTTTGATGGGATCTGAGTGGAAATGGTAGGTGAAGTACCATTACTCGTGCCTGAAACTATCCCTATGCCAAAACTTATCCAGGTTGGCCTTGAACAGGGACGGCGGATTCCAGGGTGCAAGTGGTGCAGTTGCACCACTCGATTTTTTTAAGTGGTGCAAAAGTATCTTTTTGCACCACTTGTTTTGGCTTTGTCCAGGGAGGCGCCCCCCCAGGCCTCAGCCGGCGCCCCCGGCCGGTCAGAGAAAATCAAGCCTAATTACCGCCTACCTGAAGAGGTAGGATCCTCTGTGAAAAAGACATTTTCATACATGAATGACGCACCTTGACATCAAAACTGCGCCCTGGAAAGCAAAAGGCGCCCCCCCCTTGAGTAAAGGCGCCCCTCTGGATAGCATAGGCGCCCTTGGAAAGCGTAGGCGCCTCCTGGACAGCTGAGGCGCCTCCGAAGAAGAGAAACGGCGCCCCTAGATATCACATGCGCCCCCTGGTTAGCACAGGCACCCCTTGATAGCAAAAGGCGCCCCCGCAGAGAAAAGGCGCCCCCTGGACAAACTAGGCGCCCTTTGATAAGAAAGGCGCCCCCCGCCCCCTGGAGAGATAAGAGAGAAACCCCCCTCCCGAGAACAACGGTGGCAGGGACGGCGGATTCCGCAGGACAGGGTGTGCAGTTGCACACCTTGAAAAAATGATGGTGTACAATAGTATATTTTGCACACCTGGTTTTGACCTCGTGCGGGAGGCCCTCACGGATTTGGGTGGCACCCCCGGATTTTGCCAGCGCCCCGGCCGGTCAAGAGAAAATCAGACACATCGCCTGTCTGAAGGGGTAGTACCCTCTGTGTAAAATAAAATACACTTTCAAATATGAATGGCGCCCCCTGACATCAAAGCTGCACCCTGGACAGCAAAAGGTGCCCACCCCCTTGAGTAAAAGCGCCCCTCTGGATAGCAAAGGCCACGTCTAGACAGCAGAGGCGCCCCTGGACAGAAAAAGGCATCCCCAATTGAGGAGTAACGACGCCCCTGAATAGCATAGGCGCCCTCTGGTTAGCACAGGCACTCCTGTACACTAAGAGGCGCCCCCTCCCCCATAGAGCAAAGGCACCCCTCTGGATATCATAAGCTCCCTTTAATAGCAATCGCGCTCCCTGGACAGCAGGGGCGCCCTCTGGATAGGATAGGCGCCCCCAAAACAGCAAATACGCCCTTTGATACCAAAAGCGCCCCATGGACAGAACACACCCTCTGGATAGCATAGGCACCCCTGGACGGCAGAGACGCCCCTAAAAAAGAGCAACGGCACCCCGGGATAGCATATGCGCCCCTGGTTAGCACAGGCACCCCTGGACAGCAAAAGGCGGCCCCTGCCCCTGAGTAAAGGATCCGGGTCTCTGGATAGCATAGGTGCCCCTGGATAGCGCAGGCGCCTCCTGGACAGCAGAGACGCCTCCGAAAAAGATCAACGGCACCCCTTGATATCATATGCACCCCCTGGTTAGCACAGGCATCCCTGGATAGCAAAAGGCGCCCCCCCCCGAGAGCAAAGGCGCCCCCTCTAAAAAGAATAAGCACCCATGGATAGGAAAGGCGCCCCCTGGAAAGGACAGCAGAACATTTTTTAAGGAAAACTCAGTGGAGGGGGCGGTGGAGATTTTCTTGTGCTGGCCATTATAATGTCTTCGGGGGATCAAACCCCCATTTGGAGGGGGCGTTAATAAAATTTATACGTGCTAGTGTTAAAAAAATCTCTCCTAATTTTTGTTATTCCATATTCTAAAGATTAGAGATGCTGCCCAGGACTGCGGGTTTTTTTTCAACGGAAAAAGGCCAAACCGGGTTTGCGAAAAGGCCAAAAGGTTCAAATTGTATTTGCACTAAAAATCTTGCTTTTTATAAATTTCGTCCAAGTTCTTCCCAGCAAGGCTGTTGGAGTCTGAGTCTCATTAAAGTCCTCAAGGGACTTGTCACGGAGACCCCGACCCCACCACCCGAACGAGTAACGCCCACAATGAAGGGTTGATTTAGAAGTCAAAGTTTAACCTCCCACAAAGCACAGGGATGGCCGCCTCGCTCAGGTCACCCTCTCATCAGTCAGTTGCCAGCCGACCTACGTCGGGCAAACGATTGAGCGCCGGAGCGTCTCAGGGGAACCGATCTCAAGCCTGGACATGCACTGCCACTGCATGCTTCTCAGCAGCGGGCCGGAGCCCGACGCTCTACCAACCGAGCAACCGGGGCGGCCAAATGGCCAAATAAATACCACAAAAGCCATATTTGAGGCTAAAACGAACCCTACCGGGTGTCATAAACCCACAGAAAAAGGACAGAGCACTCTTATATCACTGCAGTGAACAGTGCACTGTATAAAACTAAATGTTGATAATTTGATATTGACTTGACGATATATTTTTAGCACACTGCCCATCTCATAAGAAGGCAGGAGTCCCCTTCCAATCCCGTGTGGCGACCCAATTATATTATCCACCTAACTAAACAATTTGTTAGCATCATCAATTATCTTGGCCGCACCACTCCCCGCTAACATTTGATATCTTCCTGCTTTTTCTGTGAATTGTTTGCTCTTGAACAGTGACGGATCCATAGGCAGATCCAGGGATTGCCAATTGGAGGGGAGCACCTTCCCGGGGGCGCCACTTTTGACCGGAAAAACCTACCAGGTGGGCGTAAAATCCTATCGGTGAGCACCGATTTTCGCATCCTGGGGGAGAGTGGGAAGCGCCACTTCAGGCGAGTGCCATCGACCTTTCAGGGGGCGCCGTGACCATTTCAGGGGCGCCGAGGATCGATCGGGGGGCTGCATCTGCCCCTCCCCTTTGCCCCCTGGATCCGCGTATGGGCGGATCTAGAATTTTAGTAAGGTGGGGGGAAACGCGGAGCCTCAAAGTGGGCACTTTACCATCAACTTTTCACCCAAAGGGCGCCTATGGTATTCGGTTTTCGGTTGCCGTCATTTTGGTGGATCGTATTTTTAACAACGTCCTATCCTACCCTCTCCCAGCCATAACAGTTTGTACCAGCCAAGCAAGATGCCTATTTGGCGTGATATTTGAAACAATGAATTGCTAAACAGTTCAGTCCACACTTTTTCGGCACCTCTTGAAAAATCTGTAACTGCCACTAGGTCATGTGGAGAAATTCAAGACACTTGGGAAGATGCAACAGCTGAACATAAAGGTATATATCTGAGGATTTTTCTATTAGTGAAGAGGGGTTAAGTTTATTTTAATATCAAATATGATAAGCATCATTTTTGCCTTTCCACGTGGCCAAGATTCGTAAGATAATGGTGAGAGGACATTGAAAATAATCGCAGCGAGTGTGAACCTGGCCTGTGCGCTGTCCAAGAAAATTACCTCAGCGGAAAAGCTTTAAGTTGTAGGGAAACACAAACCCGACTTTAACCCACATTATTAATTGCTCCTAAAAAATAAAGTTTCGAACCAGATGGCAGACTCAAGGAGATATAAGGGAAGTTGAAACGTTAAGATAAACACAGAATGGAAGTATGTGGGCATTTTCCATCGACCTTTATCTATATTCTCCAATTCATCAGCATGGGAGAATTGCTCTTGTCCGTGAAATTTCGGAGGTGTTAGAGAGAATTTCGGTAGCCATGTGATTGAATGCTGAAATAGATCATGCCATAGGCATGTGTGATTTGTGACATAGATGGGCCCTACTAGAATAAAAAAAGAAAACAGTTTCAACGTGTCCAAGTACTCTCTTGATAAATTGATAACTTCTTTTTCGTTTATTGGCTGTAATTTGTGCGTTTAATGATCATGTGCAGTGTTCAGATCGAAGTGAAAAGACCATTCAGATTGATAAAACGAGTATATTTTGTCACTGACCATCCACTTATACCATCAACCATCGCCTTCAGGTCAAGTTCAGGACTCATTTAAGAGAAGAGGTGAGCGTGCACTATGAGAATTTTATTTTGTTCGGGATATGTTAGGGATTTATCTTTTGGCCCTGTATGTCTGTTATCTCTTCACGGTTCTCACTATTTAGCCTTTATTTCTGGTTTTGCGTTCTATGTTCATTATTATTTGCACAAAACTGCGTCCGGGCAGATCGACATTATAGTTAAGTCAAGTCAATATTACACATGTATTATCATAATACCAGCAAAACTCAGTAATAAGTACCTAATGTCGGAAAAGTGCAGTGACCCAACTCGTCAGGTAAACCAGAAACATAGTAACACAGAGAAAAATAAGAAGACGCTGCAAAAGTACGTTAGCAAACTGTCCAAATACTCGCAAAGAGCATAAGTACTGATCAACTCAGACACTGAGAGGACTCACCTACATGATGGCGTCTTAAAAAAACACTGTCCAAAGTCGCACTGAGCGTGCGTAACCGCGCGCCCAGAGAGAGAGGGCATACTGGAAGGCGCGCGCGAGAGTCTTGCGTGTGTGTGCGTCAGCTCTATATGTCCAGTATCCCCCAAGCCGCGGTCGGGGTGCCTTATATCAGCCGTGGCCCGCCGTGGAAAGTGAGGGTGGCTGGGCCCTCGCGAAACAAAAATCATCACAGCACTTGGCTGCATGCCTCAAATCGAGACACAGCCGCCCTCCCGATGGACAGACCGCGCAGGAAATACGTCCTCGTCGCGTTTGATTTCGCGCACGCGTACGACGTAGTGGACCACCACCTGCTACGCGTTCGCCCTGCTCTAGATGGGGCTGTCAAATTGCACGGTGGCCTGATTTGGCAGTGACACTCCGGGACCGAAGAGTCCAGGTGGAACTAAATGCAGTGTGCTTTCCAGTGAGCACATTTTTCCGAACTGGCCCTGCCGTAAGGAGGTGTCTTATCGCCAGTTTTATTTTGTATGGGCGGCTCGGCTGGTAGACGCACTCTGCGCGGTTCCCGGATGCTCCCCTACATGTACGCCGATGATACGGCGGCTCTCTGCACGGGCAACAACATCCAAGTCGCCAAGGACCGGGCGCAATAAAGCTGCTGCTGGCACCCTCATGAAGTGGACCCAACAGCACAAAATGGTGGTATCAGGGAGCCAAGATCCCAAGTACTGGTGATGTCCCAGTGGGCCAGAGACGCTGATCCCTTCAATTTTAAGGTCGACGGGAAGTCTGTCACTGCTGGAGACACCCCTAGCAGCTCACTTCGGCGTCACCATCGATCGGCTCCCTCCATTTCGGTTCCACACTGTAAGAGACTGTGGGAGAAGGTCCCACCCCCGCATCTCCCACCTACGTCAACTGTCCGGCTGCAACTGGGGGCTGCACGAACAGCACCTCCGGAACCGTCGCTACTGGCTACGTGAGAGGAGCGATGGAGTAAGCGGCCGCAGCGTGGCTCCACGCCACACCGCCATTTCATGTCGAGCTGCTGGAACGCAAAATGAGAGCGTCGGCGCGTATCATCACAGGATGCACCCACTCCACTCCCAGCCGGAGTTAAGACTCCCCGCGTAGCGGTCCAGAAGAAGGGTACTCTCGCGACCCGACTGCTGGTGAAATTCCATACCCTGCCGCCTGAAGACCCTCTGTGAAGACGTGCGGAGGCGACAGCGCCCTCTCGACTCTCCTCGGTGACCGGGTGGCGGCAGGTGGGGGCAAAGACATGTGGGATCAGCAGGTATCTCCTCCCCATCGAGTCTTTCCTTCCTCGACGTCTTCCACTGTGGGTATCAGGAGAGTGAGTCACATTTCAACTAGACGTGGGCCCACTGACATCAGGAGCGCCACCTGTCCGGGAAGAAGCGAGTAGCTCTCTCCCCACCTCGCTTCCCTGACTCAATGTGCCACATGGTTGTGGACCGACGGGTCAGTGCACGGAGGGGTCACGAGCGGGGGAGCTGGGTCTTCATCGAGTCACCAGACAGAGCCCAGCGATGAGCTCAGGCGAGCCAGCAGGCTCGCTCTGCTCGAGTTTTCAGGCTGAGATGGTAGCCATCCAAACTGCCTCAGTGTCTTCCTACTGGACTTATCAGTGCACCAGCGGAAGATCCAGTCATCTTCAGCATGGCCTTCTGCCAAGGTGACGACGCATTATAGAAATAAATGGCTTCGATGTCTGCAGATAAGACAGCGAATCGGTAAAATCGCAAACTTCCTCACCATCAAGCTTAGACAACCTGTGTCCAAAACAGCAAAAAAAAATGGAGTACAGCCCTGAAGTAAAAATGGATCCTTCGTAAGGCAAACTAGAAAACTTCTCAACATCGTCACCAACAAATGCACGCCCTGTGCCTTTGTCACTTTCTTTGCAACCGTCTATAAAGAAACAGAAATGGTTTTCGAACGGCTGCCGCTGCAAGCAAGCTTTATAAAATACTGGCGCGTCGGTTCAAGGAGGCGCAAATTTTGCTTTGTTGGCGTAGGTTGTGTTCGTGTTAACTGTCGAGATGAGCTATGGTTCAATAACAGCTGCTTCATGTGGTTCGACGAGATTGCTGTCGATACCAGCCTGTGCCAGCCAGGCACAGAACTCTCACTCCCTGGTGACGGGGTTGCAAAACGCGAGCCGCACTGTCTATCTGACTGAGGTAGGCGTCGCCAAAAATATGCGTTTGGTATGTGGGGCGTGTTGGTGACTTGTTTTAAAGGGAACGTGGCACCTTGGTAAAATCCTGGGGTAATTTTGTGTAATTAGGCGTACTTTTAGCCGAAAATAACATTAAACCACTCACTGGATTTCTCTGAAAAATGTAGAACAAGCCCAATGCTTTTATTTTTAAAATTCCTTACTCCTCTAGAAAAATGAATAAATATCTGCCTCTTGGATGATGTCATGATCTTGGCAACCACTTTACCATACTCAGAAACACTTCAAAGGGCTTCGATTGGCTGATGCTCATCGTGATGTCAGCATATGTCGTCACACCAGCAGCTCACAACAAATGGCCGCCTGGCGAGAGGTACATGAGAAGGGTACATTTCGGGTAGGTTTTAGCTTTTTTCTACGGAAAAATCGAGTTCCAAGACAAATGATATATAGAGCACCTGGTTTTCCGATTTGCTTTACAACTTGGCTATCTCAAATAAAATCACGTTCTAAAGGTGCCACATTCCTTTTAATGGCTTAATGCAAAGCGAGTATCTTTACTGCGCATTTGTAGCGGTATTTCAACTAATTTCCACTAGCATGCTTATTATGGGGTGAAGCTTTGAACGCCTCTCTGTTACTATTCTGATAGCGAGATGACGGACATATCGATGGGTATCTTTTTCGCGGACTAAGGAGGTGCGTCTTCATACGCAACCCCGGTCTGGGCGACCTGGGATAAACCTCCCCACACCGGCGCAGGAGAGCCGCATGAAAATGTGCTGAAATCAACCATATTTCATTCCTCAATGAATCTCTTCATAAGCCTGTAGGTCAGTGCCATCATTCTTTTCTTTGAAATAAATAGTAAATATCCCGCAGTCAACCCCGGATTCCTGACCCGCGCACCCCCTCATCACGAGACAGGACCTCTAACACACTAGACCACTGCGCCATGCCACTGTACCGACTCCCACTAACCCTACACCTGTGACCCGTCAGGAGGTCACTGGCCGGTGGTATCACGCAATCAAAACGATGCCGTGATCGTGGCGCCGGGTGTTGTGTTCGTACAGAAAAGGCATTGGTATAAAGCTGCTTCTAGAAGACGAACTGCAAACATTAGATTCGCTCTAGAATCACTTCGTATCGGCGACCCAGGACCCTAAGCTTTCAGCTTTATGCCAAATTGCATCCACTTCCATTCATTTTGGAGGACTTGAAACCATGGTGAGAAGCAAACATGTTCCGGAGAAATTTAGCTCCTTGAAATACCCTTTCGGACGAATTACTCGAAAGCCGTTGGAGATATGTGGGTAGTGTAAATGAATTGAATGACTGCAATTAATTTTCCCCCTTATTCAGCCATGTCAATTCTTGAGCTTGTGAATGACATGTGCTCTGGAACCGAAAAAGCTGCAAATAAAGATGGTTTTCTACTAAAAATTTGTTATATTTATACATAGTTGTAAGATACAATGAATTTTATTATCACGATATCCATCTCCGAATATTATCAGGCGGAAGCAATGTTTTTTCATTATTTGAAATGAAAAGCGTCAAATCGGCGCATTAGATCGCGAGAGATTAAGATTTAAATGAAATGAGCAAAAATGTAGTCCTCCAAGGCAAAATGGCAAAAAAACTAGGTCAGAATTTTATGCTTTTCTCACTGTGAAACTACATGCCTAAGCACAAAGGAAAATTCAGACGTAGCTGCCTCCACGTGGCTGTCTTTAAACTAACCAACTGGAAGCGTGCCTTCTGGACATTTCGAGCTTACAAAGGTCGGCTGTCAAATTTCAACATCTTTTTTGCCGTTGTACTAGAAATAGCTGCGTTTTGGGCGTAATAAATATTGTCGACCAGTTCGAACTCTTCCTTTCTTAGGTGGCCTTCGTTGCTTATTCAAAAGGAGGAGGTGGCAAATTCTCAAGTTCGTCGCTTAAGAAATAAAAATGATAAAAATGCAAAATTGAAAACATTTTTTTCCAAAATTTCTCAAAAACTATTTTGAATTTAAATTTCGGGGGCCTTAGTTTGAGGCGTCTAGCGTAAAAGGGCAATCACCCTACACAATTGCAGAGCCCTGGTATCAACTTGTCAGGAACCCGCCAAACGGCCAGAATAGAGCCTCTTGAGAAATCCTCAATCCAGCTTCGCTCCATGGATTTCGTCATGCGGCTCCTGACACAGCCCTACACGATCTTCGGACGAATAAGTGATCTATACAGCATAAGAAGCTTCATAACGTAGCGTATAACAATGAGCGTATAACGTGCGCATAACGGTATATAGAGGCGATAAAGGGCGTATAACGTGTGTATAGCATGAGAAAACATTTCTCTATCTGCACGGTATCTCATCCTCGGGTCAACACCTTCAGTATTTTCAGCGTATCGAAACATTTTTTTGCGGAAATCCTTCCAGGTGTGGCACATATGAAAGCTTATCGAGTGTGAGGCCTGATAAATCTGGTTTCTGCTACAACGGTCGCTCGATTTCCGCGAATTTACAAAATCGGGTATTCAGTCTCAATGTCTATTATAAAAGTGCTATGCACTATGTCTTTGGAACTTGAAAATTTCAGTCCATTGCGTGTGATCCATTGCTGCAATAAAGTGTCAAGCCAAGCTGGCGCAGCCGCCTTCCTGCGCAGCTGCTGTAGTAGACACTGTCATACATATTGTGAAGCTCTTCAACGAAAAACACGTGGACGTATGTTTGCGGGAAGTGTCTGCTGTAATCATCATTGGTCGATAATTGCAAAAACAAGGCTATGAATATCGCAGAATCCTGGGCTATGCTACTCTGTTGCTGATGCCAATCCGATACGACTGAGTTTACGCGAAATCTAAAATACCTATTTTTCGGAATATTAGAATTAAACCACCCCAAGTGGCCCCTCGCACGCCGAGTCCAAAGAGTTTCTGCAGAACGCCATTGGATAGCAAAGGCGCCCCCAAGAGATGATGGCGCCTCCTTCGGGGAGGAAGGCGCCCCCTCCAGAAAATCCTTGCACCACTTCTCGAAAATAGAATCCGCCGTCTCTGGCCTTGAACATGGTCAGACTAGTCGAGGATACCACATGTTCAGGCAGGCTGTTCCAGGCGTCCAGAGACCGTACAGTGATGTGGTTCCTCCGTATTCTCTTGACCGCCCGTTGCTTCTCTAGCCTGAGATGGTGACCTCTAGTGTTGAAACACGACCACCGCGGTATTTATGACGAATAGGTCATATGAGAGGAAGCGGTAAGTTTAGGGGACGGATGCGTCATAAACACCGCCGTTTTATGACGAATAGGTCATAAATACTGCAAGCGTTTCTAAGCGTTGCTGGAGCGGAAATGCGTTTCAGAAAAGAGGTGGACTGAATTAACAACACGACCACCGCGGTATTTAGCTGACGAATAGGTCATATGAGAGGAAGCGGTGTTTAGGACGGATGCGTCATAAACACCGCCGTTTTTATGACGAATAGGTCAGTAAATACTTGCAAGCGTTTCTAGCGTTGCTGGAGCGGAAATGCGTTTCAGAAAAGAGGTGGACTGAATTAAAGGAAGCTTTCAGCAAGTCCACGGCGTTTGGATACGCCATTTTGGAGCGCATAGGTGAGCAACGAGGGGTTGCTTGATTGCTTCGGCCTCGTCTTTCACGATATACTAGGGATCATTACGGATTTCAATACAGGCTGTAAGCGATTATTTAAAGTATAGTCTGCAGGTATATAACATTGTATTTTCTACTTAACCCTGGCTGATAGATTTTGAGGTCAGAATGGAAGGTACCTATACGCGTTATGCTCTGTCAGGGAAATTGCATGCCAGATGGAAGGCCACATGATTACCTTGGAATGCCCTTAGGTGTACAGGTATTTTTTTGGTATTCCCGGTGCCTCTCATTTGCGCTGTCATTGAGCCTATGATGAGCCATCACCAGACTAAGTCAGGATTTTGTACAATATCTATGCCCAGTGTACGCTCAATGTTCTTGAAGCAGATTGGGAACAGCGAGTTGAGGACCCAGTCCCTACTTTATTGGGTTGTGAACTTTTATAAGGCTTGGTACAGTATGTTTATTATATACATTGTGATCAACAGCTTAAGGAATTGAAGCTGGTTCCCACTTTTCCGAAGGTGGGAAGTTGTGAAGTCTTGTTGGGGCAGCCTCGAGAGAGGCTGACCTACCAGTTTGGGGCTGCTTTTGCCCCTTTTTGGGGCAGGTAAGAAAATTTTTATGGCAGAAAATGACCCTGAAGTGGACATAGGCATGTGATTTTTGTTTTCCAGATACTCTCCCTGTTGTGTAAAATCCAGCCTGCAAAGTATGGCAACAGGCCGGATGAGACGCACTAGCCATCTAAAATTCTCTCACCACCAGCCTCCAAGAAGTTGCAGAAATATGTCATATAAATGGGAGAAAATGCACCCATTCCTACCCATCCAATGCAATGCTACCTCTTATTACTAAGGGACTTTTTCTCAAGCCACTTTGCCTGTCTTAATAACCATTTAGTATTTGTAATGGTTTAATTGTCACCTTCCTCTCGCCAGTCTTACAAATTCCGCACCAGGTTGATACAATTTGCACCACTTCCTTCTATCTCTAAGGGCACTCACACTGACGAGATCTCGTCAGAAATGTCATACTTTGCAGACTGGTGTGAAATGAACATTCTTAAAGGGAATTTGGCACCTTGGTTGAATCTTGGAATTTAGTTTAATTAGGCGTACTTTTAGAAAAAATAATGAAAACCACTCACGATTTCTGTGAAAATGTTCAATAAGCTCTCAATATTTTGTTTTTGAAAAATACTCCTCTAGGAAAATAAATATCTGCCTGGTGGGATGTCAATGATCTGGCAGGCCACTACCATATACTCGAAACGCTTCAAGGGCTTCGATTCGCTGAGTGCTCATTGTAACGCCAGCATATGTCATCACCCCGGAAGCTCACCGCAACAATGACTGCCTGGTGGGGGCTGATGAGGGGGCTGGTGTCAGGTAGGTTTTAGCTTTTTCTACTGAAATATTGAGTTCCAAGACAAATGATATATGGAGTACCGGTTTTCTGACTTGCTTTAAAACTTGGCTATCTCATTTAAAATCAGCATGTTTTGAAGGTGCCACATTCCTTTTAAGCACCAGCGGAGGGAAAGTGCCCCATCCACCAATTTCTGTTCACTGACTGTCTGTTCACTCTGACAGTATGTATGTCTGCCTCGACAGTTTGTATGTCTGCCTGACAGTTTGTATGTCTGCTTGACTGTATGTCTACCTGACTGACTGTCTGACTGACTGACTGTCTGTCTGACTAACTGACTGGACTGACTGACAGACAAAATGACTGGATTTCTCTTTATTTTTCTGTATATCTGCCTGGATGTTTCTGTATGTCTGTCTGTCTGTCCCTGTATGTTTGTCTGGCTATCTCTGTATGTATGTATGTCTGGCTGTTCTGTCTGTCTGTATGTAGACCTGGCTTCCGCTGTCTGCCTGCCTGCTCTCTCTGTCTGCCTCTTCTGTATTCTCCCCATATGTTTGTCTGCCTGGATGTCTGTGTATTTTTCTGTATGGGTGTCTGACTGTCACTGTATGTCTGTCTGCCTGCCTGCCTGTCTGACTGTCTCGTCCATCTGTCTGCCTGACTGT